>VDFB02168118.1:111297316-111327426 GCA_007258455.2 Sequoia sempervirens | reverse complement strand
AAATGGGAAAATGGTTTAGATAGAAGGACTGATGTTAGTGTGTGGGATGATGCAAGAGGCCCTAAAGTTCCTTTAGTCTCAGTAGTGGTAGATGGAGATTATGTTGAGCATTCAGAGGGACTTGACATCGATGGATGATGATTGGTTACATTTGATGGGCCTTAATTTCATCTTGCAGATGCCCCAAATCTGAGCACACCAAGCATTGATGATGGCATTAGTCGAACAATGGCACAATGATATAAGCAGCTTCCATTTGCTGACTAGAGAGGCCACTATCACCTTAGAGGATGTGTGATGGATTCTTTAGCTGCCTATTCATGGGGAGCTAGTGGTGTACAATTTGTGTGGTGTGAGGCCAACATTGCAGAGGGTATTCATGACTAGGGATTTTCCCTTCAGGGGCATAGAGCCATATTTGGAGGCTAGGATGGGATAGTGGCCAGAGCTTTCCCTATTTACAACTATGCTGATCACAGGTACATTGATTCCAAATAGGAGGTTGTGAGGGTTTGTTGTGGGTTGGACTAGTGTGTTAGAGGGGATGCTGACAGATGGGACAGTCTATGCATAGGGAGAAACTATGCTTGTAGATTTGTATAGAGAGATGCATTATGTGGTCTATAGGGAGGTTGGAGCTTGGGTGTTGGGGTGACTTTGTTACATGTTTGGACATTTAAGCATATTGCAGTTTTGCGGCCAGTATGCGACAGGAAATGGGGGGAAGATATATCGTACATATTCATGTATACGAGGTTTCAGAGGTAGCACCATATGGGAGAGTTGGAGCATTAGTGGAGGGTTATAAATGAGATGGACTCATTCATCTGGTGGCCATAAATTGATTGCGAGGTATGGGAGGATGATCATCTACATATGCCATAAATTTAGAGGGTTCACTATCTGATAGGGAGGACCCCAGCAATCATCGAGAGATACCTTCCTATGCGAGTACTACGATAGTTTGGTTAGTGGTAGGGGGTGCCACATATAAAGGCATTCTTTGGTTGGGTTTCTCATGAGAGGTGTTAGTGGGGTGGATTTATAGTGTATGACACTACATACCAGAGCTAGAGGGATACTCTTGGAGTTGCATGGGACTCGCAACCAAGAGTTGTAGATATTGAGACTACAACAAAGTGTGATACCTAGTGGGAGAGACATAGACCCATTCGACTAACGATTATGTATGATTAGCTGGTAGTGGCACAAGGTAGAGGTGATGAGAGTAGTAGCAGTGGTCAGCATGATAGTGAGGATGATAGTGGTTTCGATGATGGCAACGATGATGGGGGTTGTTATGATGATGGTGAGTACAGTGGTGATGATGAGGATGGGAGTGATGATGATGATGGGGATGACGGGGGTGGTGATGGTGGTGGAGGAGGAGTTGTAGATATTGAGACTACAACAAAGTGTGATACCTAGTGGGAGAGACATAGACCCATTCGACTAACGATTATGTATGATTAGCTGGTAGTGGCACAAGGTAGAGGTGATGAGAGTAGTAGCAGTGGTCAGCATGATAGTGAGGATGATAGTGGTTTCGATGATGGCAACGATGATGGGGGTTGTTATGATGATGGTGAGTACAGTGGTGATGATGAGGATGGGAGTGATGATGATGATGGGGATGACGGGGGTGGTGATGGTGGTGGAGGAGGAGATGATGGGAGACAGGGTTTCCATGTGCGACAAGAGGAGGAGACATGTAGGTGCAACTCTAGACCATGACCTTAGAGAGGGACCAACTTTGTCAGGAGTGGGATCAAGCCAAACATGACCATTTGTAGGTGGTGGGAGAGCAAGACATGGCCAGGGTAGATGTGGTTTGGCTATAAGGGTTGATGGATGGAAAATTATCAATGGTGATAGCTGAGAGACCAGGGCTAAGGTGGCCCAATTATAGGCATTAGTGGATGGAGGGGCTGATGGGGAGTAGGTGGGATGATGGATAGGTAGTAGCGATCATCACAAAGCCAAAATAGTTGTGGAGAGATGTGGAGAGGTTGAGGATGGAGTAGGATGTAACCCGCTAGATTATTGGTGATGATGGATTAGCATATTCCTTTTCAGAGGTTGGTTGAGTTACTTGGGAGGCAAAGCGACGAAGGAGGTTGTATGAGGAGGTAGTGCCACCTGATCAGTGGGCTCCTAGTGTTACTATCAGCAGCAGGTCTCACAGGCCAACTCCATCAAGGCCATCAATGTCTATAGGTTCTCTATGACCACCATAGAGAGATCAGTAGCCACCATAGAGATCACCTGTGAGGCCTACACAGTCAAATGTAGGAAACATTGGGTAGTACAGGACAAGTTGATTATGACTTTTTGGATTTTTTCCCTAGGATAGGCTCATCTTTTTGTACACATGAGAGACTTTTGTACATTATTGTATCATGAAATTATTATTTTGATATAGATATGATGGATTTGGCTTGGATGTGATTATGTGTATTAAAAATTTATTATGATGTTATCAAGTTTTATGTAGGATGGTTATTGATTATGTGATGTAATGTCATATTATTTATTTTTATGGTTTTATTATGATGTCATTATTTATATGATGAATGTGATGGATTATATGTATGGTTGTACATTGTGATGTGATGTTTATGTGAATGGTTATGACATGTATTGATTATGTAATATGATGGATGTATGCAATATGATGGGTGTATGCAATTGATGACATTTGAAGCATTTACCTAAACTTTGTGATGTGGGTTTTAACAGTGAAGGACTTGTGTGTGCATTAATTTAAAAATGTATGTAATTGATATTGATGGATGGATGGTAATGTGATTTATTTGTTAATGGATATGTTCTTTTTATGCATATTATGGATGGATGTTTTAATACTTTGAGATGTGATGGTTATTAATTTGTGTGGATGTGTATCTATGACATGCTTATGATGTAAAATGATTTTATGTGAATGGATGCATATTTATGGGTGGTGTATGTCTACGATGTCTAGAAAGATGTGTATGAATGTCATATGCCATTGAGAGCGCCTAATCCATAACTTGGATGTTAGCTTGTTTACATTTACTTTTGAATTAATAGTGAATTTTACAACTGATTTGCAACGGTTGATTTGCATCACGATAAAACAATTAAGATGGAGCAGAAGATTTCTTAACCAAAGTTTTTAATAGTAATAGGTGCTTTGTGATAGTTTTCCCTCTCTTATTCATTAGTGCATCCATGAATTAGACATCACATCATTCATTCCCACTTGTGGTCTTTTTTAGTTTTGTACTCAAATTTCCCTTATTGTATGCATGTGAGTGTAGGTATGAATGCCTTGCTTTTTTTGTGTCATGATACATTATGTACTCCAGTCTAGGTGTGTAGGACGGGAAAAGGGGGATATGAGTTAGATGGGAAAGGTGGGGGGAGGTTAATTTGTGTTAGGTAAGAAGAATTGGGATGGGGGGGAGTTATGGTGGAAAAATGTGGTGAGCAATCCTTAAGTTTGATATAGCAAAGGACATTATGCCCTAATGTTACAAGTGACCAAAGTCGCAATCATGTACCTTGCATGGACTTTGAGACTGAAAAAACATGTGCAAATAGAAGATTATACCTTATCACTAAATGTTTCCTAACAAACTTAGTGGATCATAGAGGGGATTATATAGCAGACCCAAGTGTTTTTGTCCCCTCTAGCTAAGGTATCAAAAATCATTAGCAAATTAGGCTAATCACAAAAATGCCATACAAAATTACCCATGCCTACTTCGTGCCTTGTCTATGACACACCAAGATATGAAAGGATCTAGGTGGCCTTAACTTGGTGACTTCATAGGTTCAAGATCACAACAATAAATCCAAAAGAAAAAGCCAAATCTCTTACCAAAGGTAAGATTGGGAGATGTTTCCGGACCAAGGAAGGATTCATCCTTTCGAGAAAAGATGGAAGGGATTGTGATGGGTGGAAATCAAAGTGTCAAGGTTCTTTAGGGATTGCATTGACAATTTGATATTAGGGTCATATGTAAACATGCTTATTGTTTGTCTTTGTGTTTTTTGTCTTGGGGTGATGTGGGTGGTACCTTTGGGATGGTAACATTTTTATTATGGGTGGGATTTTATTGTGGGATGGGTGAAGTGGAATGAGAAACTAGGCATGTTGAGGACTGCTTCCCACTTCATATGATAGGGTGGAGTGATGGAATGAATTGGGGAAAGGATGTGATGGGAAAAAAGTGTAAATCACTTCATGCCAACTATAAATTCACAAACACCATAAATTTTATGGATGTGTATGGTGGGCGCAGGAGTGCAAATCTCTTTGTGCCAACTATAGATTCATGTTTTGTATCTTTGGCTAGTTCTCAACCAAAAGTAATCCAACAATAAAAGTCATGTGATATTTATACAAGGCATAGGTGGCATGTGAAGGTGATAATCATGCAAATTATCTTATTTATTATAAAAGTTCCTAACTAAGTGACACCAAGGGGGTGGATGGGAATAGAAGGATATTGTATGGATGGTAGTGGAAGCTCTTTGAATCTAAGTTAGGATGCACGTTCAAAGCCATAGTTGGGAGGGTGGGTGGATTTATTGCAGATGGAAGCAAAAAAGTGACCTACTAGATGGTGGACATGACCCTACACATGGCACCTATTTTCCAGGTTTTCACCATGGTACTTTCCCAAGGTGCCACAACGGTTTTCACCATTGGACGAATTATTTCTCTTTACTATTTTTTTTCTTTTTTTTGTATTTTTCTTATTTTGTTGGTTCTTCTTATGCGAAGAATTTTTTGAGGTGGATAATATTCATGGGCTCTTCAAGGGGCTCTCCCTCCATGGTGGCTAACTAATATTCCCCTTATCCATATTTTTTTGTAACAATGTAAGGGCCTAGCCAATTAGGTTCAAACTTTCCATTCTTTCCCCGATCCTATAAATTACGTTTATTTTCCTTAAGGAATAAATCTCCAATAGAAAAATCTCTAGGCTTTATCTTCTTGTCATAATTTTTGTGAAGCCTATTTTGATATGCTTTGAGATGATTGAGGGAATTTAAACATCTTTCATCTAGAAGCCCTAGCTATTGAAGACGTGTTACACAATATTCTTCATCATCAATGATATCTTGTAAAGAAATTTTCAATGATGGGAGCTCAACCTCTATTGGAAAGATAGCTTCAACACCATATACAAGGGAATAGGGAGTGGATCTAGTACGTGTGTGAATACTATTACGATATTCCCATAAGGTGGGATTGAGTTGTAAATGCCAATCATGACCAACTTCATTGATAGTTTTCTTTAAGATTTTCAAAATTGTTTTATTTGTGGCCTTAGCTTGGCCATTTCCTTATGGATAATATGGAGTGGAAAAATGATGTTGGATGTGAAATTGTTTGCATAGGTTACAAACCTCTTGATTCTTAAAGGGGTGTCTGTTATCTATGACTATGGAGGCGGGAATACCAAAGCGAAAAATGATGTAATGGAGTATGAACTTGGAAATTTGTTTCCCTATAATGTAGGTCATAGGTATAGCTTTTACTCACTTAGTGAAATACTCAATGGCGGTTATTATGAATTATGACCATTTAATGATGTAGGATGTATCTTGCGAGTGAGGTCTAACCCCCATCATGAAAAAGGCCACGTGATGGTGTGTGAATCAAGTCACCATGTTGTTGACAAGGCTTATAGAATTTCACCCTATTAATTGCATCTTATTCCATTGTAGGCCAATAGTATCATGTACGCAACAACTTCTTAGATAATGATGGTCCACTAGAATGGGCCCCACAAATACCTTGATGCACTTCATTTAGGATAGTTTGAGCTTTTGCTAAGTCCAAGCATCTCAAGAGGGTGCCATAAAAAGAGCGGCAGTAAAGGGTGTCTCCAAGAATAGTGAAATGAGACATTTTATGGATAAAAGATTGGTGTTGCAAGGATGACAGGTTGGGTGGGATAGTTTTGTTGCATAGATACTCATATATGTCTTGGTACCATGGAGAATCAAGACCAACAATATCACCAAACATTTCAGATTTAGGAATATCATAAGCAGGAACCAAAAGTTTTTTTATCAGGAACTCAAATTGTTGATGTTTTGTGGTACATCAACAAGGGAACCAATGGTAGCCATGACATCTATTGCTTTATTTTTTACCCTTGGTATTTGACTGAACTAGATTTGCATGAAGCACTCCTTGAAGTTGTATGCCATGCGTTTGTAAGGTAATAGCTTATCATCTTTTGTCTAGTAATCATTATTTACTTGTTTGATGACTAATTGGGAGTCACCATATACTTGTAGTTTTGTAATCTTCCATTGGATGGAAAGCTTAAGTCTTGTTATTAATGCCTCATACTCTACTATGTTGTTCATGTAGGGAAATGCAATTCGATAGGACTTAGGGATACAATCTCCTTGGGGTGTGGCAAAGAGTATCCCTGCCCCTGAGCCATGTTGTGTGAAAGATCCATCAAAATACAGATTCCACCATGTTCCTTCTTCTATAGTTAAGATATTTTCATCAAGGAATTCCATCAACAATGGATGATTATCTTATATAGGAGCTTCAACAAGTTGATCAACAACCACTTGTCCTTTAATAGCCTTTCTTTCTACATACTCTATGCCAAATTCACTAAGAACCATGATCCATTTAGCTATTCACCCTATGAGAGTCGCCTTCAAAGGTAGGTACTTTAATGGATCCACTTTTGAAATGAGTTGAGTCTTGTGATTAAGCATATAATGTGATAGTTTCTTAGCACAGAATACCACTACTAAATATTCTCTTTCTATTGATGTATAGTTCAACTCACTTTTAGCTAGTGTGCGAGATATGTAGTATATAGCTCTTTCCTTCCCCCTGTCATCATGTTGAGCCAATAATTCCCTCAATGCCACTTGAGTAGCTGATACATACAAGAGGAGTGGTTTATCTACTTGTGGTGGTACTAGGACTAGTGGTGTTTCAAGATAATCCTTCAGTTGTTGAAAGTCTTGATGACAATTGTTATCCTATTTGAATGTGATATTTTTGTGAAGGAGATAGGAAAAGGATTGACACTTATTAGCTAACTGTGCAATGAATCTTTGAAATGCTTGTAATTTTCCTTGCAAAATTATAAGTTGTTTTATGTTCTTTGGTGGAGGCATTTCCATTATTGCTTTTATTTTGGCAGGATCTACTTCAATTCCTCATTGGGAGACAATAAAGCCCAAGAGTTTTTCGGATAAGACTCTAAACACACATTTCTTACGATTAAGGCATAATTTATATTTTCCAGTCGATCAAATATCCTTTCGAGCACTTCAATATGTTCATCCTTTGTTTTTTATTTTCCCAAAATTTCATTCACATAATCTTCCATTATATCATGTAGTAGGTCGTGGAAGATAACAACCATTGCTCTTTGATATGTAGCTCCTGCATTTTTGAGTCCAAAGGGCATTAGTTGGTAGAAAATTTTCCCCATGGAGTTATGAAAGTTGTCTTATTTTGATCTTCTTTGATAATTTGAATTTGATTGTATCTTGAAAATCCATCCATAAGGGATAACATTTCATGTCCTACTAAGAGATCTATAATGATGTCAATATTTGGCAGTGGAAATTCATCCTATGGACATTCTTTATTGAGATCCCTAAAGTTTGTACATATGTGGATGCCTCCAATGGGTTTAGCAACTATTACAATGTTAGACACCCACTCAAGATAATCAATATGCTTAATGAATCTAGCCTCCAAGAGTTTCTATAGTTCTGCCTTTACCAAAAGAGTGATTTGTGGATGCATCTTATGTATTTTTTGCTTGACAGAAGTTGCATTTGGATAGAATGCTAAATTATGTACTACAAGGGATCAAACCAACCCTGGAATGTCCTTATATATCCAAGAAAAATTTATGGATCTTCTTTTGAGGAAATCTTCCAGTTTTTCATTAAATTCTTCTTCTAGCTCTTTAACGATGTAGGTGATTTTAGGTTCATCATTTGTTCCTAGGTAGATGTTCATGATATCTTCAATCACTACAATAGATGTCTCATCATGCTTGGGAATCAAATAAAGTGCCTCATCCTCCAATTCCTCATAAAGGTTTTCATTGGAGGATACATCTTTTATTTTTACTTTTTCATGATCCAAAAGTGCCTCATCGAGGTTTTCACTAAGGGATCTTTCTTTTTTCTTTTTTTCTTTTTTATTTTTATGACTGAGGCACATGATTTGTTCCCCAAAGTAAGCATATTTATGTAGCTTTATTTGGTTATCTTTCTTATGATCTCCTAGTGGTAGGTAGTCACAGACTCCCATGATTTCTGCTATTGCTTTATCATTTTGGAATGTGTCTAAGGTAGGAGGTCCTTGTTGGTCCCAATCAATTAATTCAGGATATACGAGTTGAAGTTCAATGGATGATGATATGGTGTATATGTGGTTGGTATTGAAAAGTTCAATGATAGTTTGGAAGGACTCTTTAGTGGCCTCCTCTTGAGAAATCTTATCAATAGAAGTCTTATTGCCTTTATCATGAGTACATTGGGGTTTTATGGTTACCAATTCAATGGCCAAGAATCCAAGTCCTTGATGATCCTTGTATTCCCAAAGCTAAATAGGCTCCATGATTCCTTGTTCTTGTGCTCCCAATATTTTTCCTTTATAGCCCCAATGCTTGCATAATTCATGTCCTTTAGGATATCTATGAGTCTCGAGGGCGGGAAGCTCAATTTCTTCTTTGTATAACCTAGAATAAACATCCATGTCTAAGCCCAAATCTTCTTTGTCCAACAATCTCCATTTATTCAAGTTATTGAAGGTTTATTTTGGTTTCAAATTGAGTGCATGGTCATATTATTTATGGAGAGGTAGGGATTTGTCCTATGCAAAAGGAGTTTTGGATACCATACTCCCCACATCCTTTATCAGTTATCTTAACCTTGTCTTTAGATATGGAAGGTGGTGTTGATGATGGTTGTAATGTATATGGGTTGATGTAGGTGGATGAGGTAGATGATTCATCATTAATGGTGCAATGATGGTAGCTTTTTTATTTTCCTTCCAATGCTTTACAATATTGGAAAGGTTGTGGGTCGGCAGGAATGGTGATTTATTTTCCATTATGGGATAATTTTAAGCATTAATGATAGGTGGAAAGGACGGCTTGCATGGCATGTATCCAAGGTCATCCAAGGAGAATGTTATATGGTAAGTCAAGGTCAAGTATGTGACATTTTGTTTCCATTATGGTTGAACCAACCTGAACAGATAATTTAATTGTACCTTTCGATTCTCTTTTGGCATCATCATATGCTTTTATTGTTATTTTCTTGTGGGGATCAATGACATCATTTGAATAATCCAATTACTTTATTAATTTCAAGGTACACAAATTTAGGTCAGATCCATCATCTATTAATACTCTTTTAATGTTATGTTTATGGATGATGGCTTCAATTTGTAGTGGTTTATTGTGAGGTGTTTAGGAATGGAGATCCTTATTAGTGAATGATAATTGATGTGTGGATGAAAGGTGTCCAATTATATCTTAGAAATGACTAACATTAGTGAATTATATTTTAATGTTATGTTTATGGATGATGGCTTCAATTTGTAGTGGTTTATTGTGAGGTGTTTAGGAATGGAGATCCTTATTAGTGAATGATAATTGATGTGTGGATGAAAGGTGTCCAATTATATCTTAGAAATGACTAAAATTTATGTCACTTGGCACCCTAGATTCTTGGAGAGCTTTATCAAGGGATTTCTTATGCATGAGTGACGTGTGAAGGAGTTCCAAGATGGAAATTTCTTATGGTGCTTTCCCAAGGTGTTCAATGATTTTGTATTTATGGGTGTTTGATGGAGTGGATGATGATTCACCTTGTATTGTCACTCAGCCTTGATGGGTGGTGATAGTGCAATCAGGTGCTTTAATAGTTATGGTGTTGCATTCTTCAATATGGTCAATGACTGTGTCATGTTATGATGGATTCGAATTATTGGTGTATGTGTATGAGGCATTGTTATATGAGGATTTTCCATCATTATGTTGTGGGAAGGGTTGGGTATATATACGTAGTTGCTCATTTAGGGAGTTTTGGTTTTGGATTTTAATTTCTCCCTTGTCAATAAGTTCTTGGATGTAATTTTTTAATCTCATGCATTTGATGGTATTGTGGCCTTTAATTTGATGATATTCACAATATTCATCTTCCCTATACCATTCAAGTTTGGTTTTTCTTTCATCAAGAGGTGTGGTGATTGTAAATTTAATTAAGTTTTCTTGTGCCAATTTATGAAATATTATGTCAAGAGGTTCTCCCAAAGGGGTGTATTTGTGCTTGCTTTGGTTATTTTTTCTACCTTTCCCTTGGGGTATTTTGATAGTATTAGAGTCACCTTGTTGTTGTGTATTATGTGATGGGGTATTTTGTACATTTTGGACACGTTTACTATCAGTTACTCCATCATTTACAACATTTTTGTTCTTAGACCAATATTTTGATTTGTCATTAGATGATTGGCTATTATCTTTTTTGTCTTTATAAATTTTGATTACCCCTTCTATTATTAATACCTTTTCAATGGTTAACCCATTTTCAATGACTTCATCAAATGTAGTAACACATTGTAATTGCAAGTGAAGGGCTATTTTGGGATGTAAATTTTCAATAAAAATGTTAACCATTTTTTTTTGGGTACTTGTAAGGGGAATTTGCTTGCATGGTGTCTCCATCTTTGAAGGAATGAGGAAAAATTTTCCCCGTTTCTTTTTTTCATTGTGCATAACTTAGCCAATGTTATTTCTTGATCAATTTTACATGAGAATTGAGTTACAAAGCATTCGGCTAGGTCTGCAAAAGATGTTATGGATCCATGGGTTAAGTGTGTAAGCCAGTCCAAATCTTGGCCACTGATGCTTTTAGGGAATAACCTCATGAGGTATACCTCATTATAGGAAACCTCTTGACATGCGACTCTGAATTCTTTAAGGTGTTTGATAGGGTTACCCTTCCATTTGTATTTGTAAAATCTTGGTATTTCATAATCCTTAGGGAAAGGAATTGCTAGTATAGATTGGTCAAATGAATAAGGGCATATGTCTTCATACCTAAAAGTCTTCTTTGTTTGACCACTTTGGATTCCTTGAATCATATCCTTCATTTTTGTAACTCTTGGTCTAGATAGTGGTTTTGTGGGGGATTTTGGAGTAAGTGATTGTACATGTGTTGGTATGGAGGTGTTGATGGAGGATTGTTGATGTTTTGGTTATATTGTTGGTGATTAGGTGTTAGAGGTTGATTATTGATATATGGAGGGTTATGAGGAGGTGGGGGTGGAGGATTGTTATGTTGAGCTTGGAGATTGGTGTTGGTAAAGTTGACAAATTGATATTGAGGATTTGATGGACTACGAGAAGGGGGAGGTTGGTTGTTAATAGATTGATGTTGAGGATTACAGTTTAATGGATTATTAGGAGGTGGAGGTGGAGGATTGTTATTTAGAGGTTGGGAGACATTGTGTTGAGCAATGTAATTAGCATGAACGGATGAATTAGGGAGGGGTTGTGTTGGTATAGTTGGCTTAGAGGGGGCATAAGTGACATTGGTGTCAGGAGGAATAGTGACCCTTAAATGTGATGTAAGTGGGGGTAAATTATTAAGGGCTTGTGTCATATTCGTGGAGGGAGGTAGGTTTGTGTTTTTGAAAAGAGGTAAAGTGGTAAAGTGGTATTTGTAAAAGGGGGTAGATTAGTGTTAGATGGAGTTGTGTTTATGGGAGGAGGTAGAGTTGTGTTTGTGAAGGGAGGTAAATTTGTGTTTGTCAACAATGGTGAAGTTGCATTTTTCAAGGGGGGTAGGTTGACATTAGGTTGATTTGTGTTTATGGATGGGGGATATTGGTATTAGATTGTGGACCAAGGATATGGTTAAATAATTTGGTGAATGATGAAGGATTATTGGAAGGGTCACTACTCCTTGCTTGTAAAATATCGACGGTAGTGGGGATTTTATCCCCTTGTGCAATGAGGCTAAGGACAAGATAGCCTTTGTCAAGTAGAAGGATTTTCTCCATCATTTCTTGGTTATGGGGATTGTTATAAAACTCCCTTAGTCTAGGGGACTCCTCTTTTGTGTCTACCATTTTCTCATGGGGTGTTGGTGGTTGAGATGATTTGGTGTTGAAGAAGGCTTCTTCATGAGAATCCATCAGTTTCCTTGCTTGTGATCTAGTAATTGGCATGCAAAGGAAGGATTCTTTAGAAGGTTAAGAGTGTGGACTTTGGACTAGGTTTGAACTTGGATTTATGATGAAATGGCTGAGTAATAATGTTAGACTAGGATTTGGATGATGAGGGTTGTGGATTAGGATGTTTTAAGATTTATTTAGGAGGATTGATGTATGATGTTTTATTTAATGATGATATTGATTTAGGATTATTATTTTGGATTGCTAAGATGGGATTGATTTAGGATGATTGGATTGGTTTGGTTGTAAGCAAACCAAATTTTTCAATCAAAATTTATAATCTAGACCCTTAGGATGAGGTGATTTGGGATTTTCTTACATAGGATAGGCAAGTTCCTAAGCAAGGCTAAATAAGGATGATTTTGAAAAATTTAGCAGAAGGGAGCCAAATCCTTGGGATAAATTATCCAAAGAGATGGGCTAACCAAGGATGCAACTTAAGATAGAAAATTTCTTAAGCTACCCCTAGATTAGTAAGGATGGTTGAGGATCTAGATTAAACCCTAATGAAAAATTTGATTTGCAAGAGTGGTGGTAGGATTAGATGAATATTTTTGAAGGGATGATTTTGGAAGATTAAGGAATATGTACTAAGGTTGGATTGGATAATAATGATAAATTAAATGGAAAAGGTGATAAAATGAAGAAAGGGGATTGATACCAAGTCCAAGGTGATTATGATTTTGAAATGATGAAAAAATCTAAGGTTTTTCCTAAGTCCAAGGAGTAGATCTAAATGATAGGGAGGGTGGGGGATTGATGATGACAAGATTTAGGTATAAAAAATGATGGGGTAAATGTTGGTCAGGAAATGATAGAATTTTATATTTTGTCTGACTAATCAAATAACCCTAAGGTTTCAATGACAAAAGACTCAGGTTATGTGGTTGAATGGAGGTGTAATTCCAGAGAACATAGGCACAACATTTTTTGACAGAAGTGTAGAAGGATATTAGTGATATGGCAAAGTGCAGGTGCAACATTTTTTAGTAGAGGCACAATAGTTTTGGTCACAGATGCAGTTTTATAGTCCTAAGTGTTTTGGCAAGAGATTTAACAGACAATAAAACACAATGGAAAAGTTTGAAATTTTTGCAAGGTATGGTCAATCCTCAGGGCCTTGGTTGATTCGTTTTTCAATGGTATTGCATAAGAAGACACTTCAAGCACTTGTTTAAAAATCCTAAGCTCAAGTGGGTTTATAGGCTATTGTAGTCCCACAAACTTGGATTTCTCCAAACTTTGAATCTCCTTTGACTAAAGGGTGGGGACACCTTCAAAGGGTGTATACACTTGTGTCTTTGTGAGAGCATACAACTAGGGGCCTCCTAACATGGAAGTATAACCCAATCACCCTCTCTTTGAAAACCTATGTGTATCTTATGCAAAGTTGAGGATTTCTATCTCACTCAAGGGATCCATATGGTGGGAATCTACAGGGTGCAATGCGCATCACTTGCACTACACTTGTCTATGTTTGATGGCTCTCTAGGTTACACAATGTCTTTCTAGGGTATCTGATGGGAAAGGTCATTGGTGTCACAACTTGCATCATTTAGTCAATTATTTATCGAACCGGGTGTGTCTCTGAGCTATATGCAATAAGGATGGTTGTCACGGATTTTTGGGGGGTTTTACATTGTAAACAATGACTTCAAGTATCAATTTTTCTCCTTCAGGAGCTTTCAAGAGCTTTCAGGATCTCTTTAGGAGCTTTCAGGATCTCTTCAGGAGCTCTTAGGAGCTGAACTGCAATGACTAAATCCTAAGGATTAATTATATCTTATTTCCTAAACTAAAGTTCTGTTGACTTATTTCTGACTTCATTGGACTTGATTGAGACTGATTCATGGAGAAGACTAACATTTACTTTAGTTCTTAATTTAAAATATGAAACCCAAATTAATTCTATTTTGCTTTAAAATAAATCTATCTTAAGATTTGTTGGAAATTAAATGCTATTTTAAGAACATAAATGAACTGCAAGGAAATGACAACTAGTCTAGAAAACATAAACACTAATTTCCATGAACAGATTTCCAACAAAATTCAATTCCATCTTTCCACAAGTTCCCATCATTGCTTCTAATTAAACTCAACAAATAATCACCAAACTTTAATTACTTCGAACAACATCTAAATTGGATTAATTTAATAAACCTTACAATGATTCTAACAAACTAATCTAACCATGATAAACTAAACTTAAAAGCGATTCAAGTAGAATTAACTATCCAGATTTAACATCTAATAAACTAAAAACAATTCAACAACTTATCATTCCATAATTAACATCTAACACTTTAGATTTAATATCAATGAACAGAAATAGCATAACTCAGTAAAATACCAACACAAGATCGATCCCTTTGGTTGAGCGGGCCCTGCTCTTCCTCAAGTAAAATCTCTTAACATAGTGATTGAGTTAACTTCTTGCTTTCATTCAAATTGATCAAAGTGGGACACAGAACAAAGTATTGCCATCGATTATAGAATTTTGATTGAAATTATCTAACTCCTATCTAAAACCAAAACATGGATATTTATAAACATATCCTTATTGAATTCACATGGCGATTAATTGCCAAGATTCAAGGCGACTAACTAAAGATTAAAAATAAAACTAAAGCAGAACTGAAACAGGACTGAGAATACACATGGAGAAATATGCCAGATCAGCACTGGGAGTAGAAGTTCCTTAACCGACTACAAAGAAGTCAATTTGGACTTGAGTGATTCATCATCCAGCTAGGTCGATCAATGTCATGATTATCTTAATTAAACAAGAAGTTTAACTTCATCATCAGTCTTTTAATTAACTTGTATAAAACCCTTAAGAAAAGGATAACAATTATAACAGCAAGAGATCAATACTGCATAATTATCTCATTAATATCATCATAAAGTAACACATTTAACATAAACCATTACTTCAAATATATCTACCAAATTAGCTAAACATAAAGCAAAGTAAGTAAATATATTAGTCTATAGTCTACCAGCAATCATGTTAACTAACAAAAATAACAAGTCTTTTAAACATAAAATGATTTAAATCAAAGTATCCCTTAGCCTCTCATCATTCTTCCCCACTTGTTATGGACCATGTCCTCATGGTTCCTCATCAAGAACTATGGTGGTCTCTTTTTCCTTGTTTAGTGCCTCCATCCAAATGCAATAGTCAAACACTCCTTCCCTATACTAGTGTAGCAATCTGCTATTGAGAACAAAGTTGTGGTTTTGGCTTAGCTTTTCAATCCATGGCCTTATTACTCCCTCAGGTACATTGGGTGTTTCCTTGAGCTTTGGGGTGGGCATAATGATAATTGGCATTCTATTGCTCAATCAAAGTGATCACATGTCTAACTCTTATCAAACTCCATCTAAGATTGTTTGGACTTATTAGCTCTCTTCTCCTTATTGACTCAGGAATGAGTTGATATCTTTCCTCAAAGAATTTTATTGCCAATGGGGGAAGTTTCCCTTCTATATTCTGGAATGCAGATATACTATTAGAAATTTTTTAACATAAAGAGGATTAATATGATTTAGCCTTACCACTGATCGTACCATTTTGACATATTTCTTTGTATGAGGCATTTTGGGCCTCATTGGTAAACCATACCTTTTTTGAGCCTCCTTATATTTTTCCATTCTACTTGACCATTCTACCTAATTCTACATTAAGGAGACAAAGGACCTGATTTGCAGCTCCCCAACATAGACATTCAACAGAGAATCATCATTATCTCCCATTAAAAACCCATGCTGGAAAAACTCACACATCTGATTTTGAATGTCAAGGTGGCTATGGAAGTAATCCAACAGAAAATCTCTATCCTTGTGATAATCTAGGCTTCTCCCTAAAATTAATTGATTAAGTTTCCATTCCAGAAACTTCTCTCTAATAAATAGAGCATACACCCCAACTGGTCTTCTCATCAAAAGCATCACAAAACTTATCTTTACTGCCTACTCAAGTCTTCTTTTAATTTCATTCTTTTCTTCCTCTAACTTTTGTACCTACTTTTTCAATTGATCATTCTCATGCTTGAATTTTAGGGCTTCCAGGGAGAGATATGTAGGTTGGGTTCTTGATGGAACATTTGATGGAATTTCAAATGGAATGGGAGTCAGAGCAAGGTAGCACGATGGGGCTGCGGAAGTAGAAGCTTCCTGTGAATAAAATCGCATAGATTGTTGTTTTAATTGCTCTTCCTTTTGCTACAATTCTTCTTTTAATTTTGTAATTTCCTCAGCATTTTCCAATGCCTGCATATTGGCTTGTTGCAAAGCCTCCTTTGTTTTATGCAATTGTTCTGTATACTTTGTTTCACTTTGTTCATTTTGTCTTTCCATTTCCTAAGTTTTGTTGAGGGATTGTTGCAATTCCTCTTCTTTTCTTCTCAATTTTTCCTCAAGGAATTGCATGTTCTTCCTTTCTTGCTCTAATTCAGCTTCCAATTGGGACATTTTCATAGCCCTTAACAATTCCTCAGTTTCTGATTCCTCTTCATTCAATTTTTCATGGAATTTTTCTTCTTCAATCAATGGTTCTTTTCCTTTTCTTTTCTCATAGGGAGGAGAAGATGTAGAGGATTTCATGGTTTCCTCTTCTTCAAATTCCTCTGATGCTTCTTGCTCTTCAAATTGTGCCTCAAACTATTTAGCATAGTCATGGATTTCAAAAATAGGGGTTCTTTCAGGAATCGACATTGGGCTTTTAGGAGGGCTTTGAGGTTGCTTAGGAGAATGCTTTGGTCTGTGAGTTTCCTCATGGCCTGCAAAAATTTCTATCGGGCTTTCAGGTATAGGGGTTTGAATGGAAAGTGTCTCTTCAGGGGTGGACACAATGGTTTCAACATGGCTAGGGCTTTCTTCATGCAAATCTTTCTTTTTCTTTTTAGAACTAGTACGGGTTACCCTAGGGGATTCTTGTAATTTTATTTTACCCCTCTTTTGTTTTCCCTTGGAAGATTCACCTTTCTCAATCTTTGACCTTTTTACTGCGGGCCCCTTTGTGGGTTTCACTTTTTACTTTTCTATGGATTTAGGAAAAAATTCTAACCAGTCCTATTTCCTAGATTCTTTCTTCAAGAAATGGTGCTTAATTATCAAATGGATTAACCCCTGGTATTTTATGGATGATTCCCCTCTAGATTTTACACTTAAAATCATGGAAGCAATTTGTTGGAACAAAAATGCTAGCAGATTTATTCTAGTTGAGGGTTTTGTCTGTCCATACCTTAAATGTATCAACAGTCGCATTCCCGGTCCTAATATAGTGTCATATTGTCCTTCGCAGGTGAATAATTTCATGAGCCATGTTGCAGTAGTTCTCCATGGTTCGTCCAAATTATGATGAGCTATCTCGCGTTGGCCTCCCTTATGCATCAGAATTTCTATCCTTCTTTCAGGTTCTTGGTGAAATGTTGCCACTAACTTTTCAAATTTTACTCAGCCCTTGTTAACTAGTTTCCCCTTAGCTGGAATTCCAAAAATTTCACTTATTATTTCTAGGGTGACTTCAATGATTTCACCTCTCACTCTAGTGACATTCACATGAAAATTCCTCACAAATTCTGCTACGATTTATGGATGAAAACCTTCATATTTCATTATAAAATCTAGCCATCTAGCTTTGTTGAACAATCTCCTAGTTTCTAAATCAAGAGTGAATTTTTCTGGTTCTACATTCCTCTTGTTCTCCATTTCTTCCTGTCAACAATGGCGTACTTCAACTGGTAGACTGAATTACTTAGAAAAATATGGAATGATTTTTCCTTTTTTTTGGAGCAGCCAATTTGAATAATGACATGATGTGTCATTAATTCTTTGCATCAACTCCCTTTACTGCTCTGAACGATTCACATGCCATAAATTACAGTTGCAATTTAATTCACAAAGTTGGCAGCACTCCTTATGTTAGTGTAATTAATTATTTATTCCACTAGCATAAGTTAACTTAGGTATTTCATTAATTTAATTAAGTCCTAGGTTGCATTATTAGATAAATCATAAATAAAGGGGTAATTACCCTTTCCATGTTTGTAGGGATAAGATTCCTTCTAGAAGATGAGTTGTCCTTCTAGAACTTATCTCAATCTTTTATCATTTCCTAGGTAGGGTTCACATGTCACATTTTGTTAGATCATGACACATGGAAACATCTTTTTGCATCTTGCATCTCTCTCATGCCTATATATTCAAGGCATTTGTACATTTGTAATCATCTCATAATCTATATCAATAGCAATCTCTATTTGCATGCCCTTAGTTGCAACACTTTCTGTGTGGTTGAATTTCTTCTTGGAGGTCCTCTTGAAGGCTGCAGCTTCAGGGACATTGTGCATCCATCATTTCAACATGGTATCAGAGCCATTCCATTGAGAGTTCATCCCAGGATCAGGAAAGTTGGGCTAGAGAGATTCATCATAGACTTAAAGTTTTCCATTGCAGGCTACTTGACTCCACCCGGGGACCAAGCTGATTTTTGAAGCAGATTGAGTCAAATCTAAGCTCACCATTGTCTTTAGAAGGCCTTGAAACCCTAGGATCGCATGTTCAATCATCAAAATCAGATTCATCAACCTGAGAGCCATTGGAGGTATTTTCGGGTTTGCAAAATCAATTGTACTAGCCATACAATTTGCAGTAAAAAATCTTCCGGGTCAGTTGTCCTTTGTGGAAAAAAAATTTAGTCGCGAGCCATTTTGGTATCTCAAAAAAAATTAGGGCTTTCTTGCATTATTTTTTGGCAAAAAAAAAAAAAATTATGGGCTTTATATAGTTTGCAGAAATTTTTTATTCTAAGCGACTGGCATTTTAATCAATAGTCGGCATTTGATTTGATTTAACAAATCATCGGCATTATATTAATTTTTTGGGGGTATTTATCATGTCAACATCAAAAGGCTTTGATTTTTTTCATATTAAATATTATATTTGTCAACATATTTTTTGAAAAAAAAGGCCCGTCCATTCAACTTTGTCGACGTCACCTCCCCGTACCCATGCTCCGACCACCGTCCATTCATCGCCGGTACTTGCACTTGCCACTACCGACATCGTCCCTGTTCTCCAGTCGACAACACCAACCGGGGGTTGTTTGTCACCGCCAATAACCGGAGGCTTTGCTCCACCAGCGGTGTCGCCGAGCACATTCACTCCACCCCATCGCCTCCCTATTCAGGGGCCCCTTTTTTTCCTAAGCCCATGTCATAGTCACATCAACGACTAGTGCTAGTGCCCGAGGGGCTTATTTTTTGCCCCATTTTAGCCAACAGAGTGCCTCATCTAGGCATTTTTTTCATTTTCTCATAACTTTCACCCACAGTATCGAAATTCAACAAACAAGATACCGTCAGAAAGAGGATTTGGTCTACTTTCTAGTGGTGCAATCTATTCTACAAATTTTTGCTGGCAGAAAATTCTACAGTTAACTGAAGTTAAAACCCTAGTTTGGACTCGAAGGCTCATATGTTCTCATCAGATTGTTAGATTTCAGTGATTCCAACGGCATCAGGAAGGTAATTTAGATCTTTTTTTATCAGTCCATTCACTTTGATTAGTTGCAGCTCCAAGTGCTCTTGCATTAGATTTTTTCAAATTGGTACATTCGTTCAATAACTTGGATATCCTAAAGCTTGAAAAAAGGTTTTTTGATTCGGGTGGCATCACTTCAGTTGCACATCATCCTTGGAAGTCTCTATTTGCTGTTGAAGGTCATTATCTTTATTTTTTGGAGAAATTTTCTAGTACATTATGGGGCTTGCATATACTTCTTCTTTGACTATGTTGCACAAGGGAAACTATAAACAATGGCGAGATGGGATCATCCACCATCTCCAATCACTTAATTTTTTGCCACATTTTTCTGGTATAGTTCCGCATCCAAGTGAAGGTATTCAGGAATTTGCTTGGAGTTGTTGCAGATACACTGTCTTGGAGATCATTGGAATGCAAGTTGATTGTGATGTTTTGAAATCTATTGATCATTGTGATTGTCCTCACATCCTTTGGACTAAGCTTTGGGAGTTATATGGAGATTCAGATACTCCACCATTCCCTGATGATCATGATTCAGAATGTCATTCCTCATATCAGATACCCCATGATGACATTGTTATGCAGGAGGTTGATTTCCTTAAATCTTCTGAAGAGGTTGACAAGGTTTCTTCAGGTGCTTCCTCTCCATAAAAGATAGTTGGTATCCCTTCACATTCAGTGATTCCTTGTCCAAATTCATTGATTGAGGCATCCATCATCATCATTCATCAGGACACATTTTTTTTCCTTGTCCAAATTCATTGATTGACTTGGCTACTTCTACAAGTTTGAAAGACATTCTTGAGGGGATATCACTCCTCTATTCAGATCTGACTTTGGAGAGTTTTCCTGAGTCTCCTCATTTTTTTGTCTCGACCTTGATTGGAGATCTAGAGACTATCTTGGAGGCACTTGGTTTCTCTTCAGAGATTTCATGTATGAGACCACTTCCCTCTCATTCCATTTAGGAGTTGGAATTTCTTCAACATCGACCATTGGATTTTCCTCTTCCTAGTGGGAGACATGTGGTTTGGACACATTTGTTGCTTCAGAGTTCTCTCAGTGGTTTTGAGGACACTTCATTGTGGGGGGGGGGGAAATCTAGTCTCCATCATATTCATCATATCATTGTCTTTGGATCTAGTTCCGCATCAATTTCCACATAGTTCTAGTTTGTCACCCTCTTCATTGATTGTGGAATCTTCATCATCAGGCAAGGAGACACATGAGAAAAGTTTAGAGACATTATCATCATCCAACTTTATCCTTCCTTCCTTCAATTCCTATCCAGAATGGGAAGCATCTCTACACTTGCACTTGGTTTTGTTTCTTCTGAAAGGGGGACAAGTTGTTTGTTGACATTGGATCTTGTTTTTTCTTCAGACACTTACCATTTTTGCAGGAGATCACATCTTCTAGGGGGGCTATATTGTCTCTCTATTTCCCTCCTTTGGGGGGGATATTGATTGTAATATATCCATGTGATGGATGGTGTACTTGGGGGTATTTGGGAGTCCTCCATCCTTCCCATCCTTTCTCACTTTTCTGCATTTTCATCTCCTTTTTGGAGAGGTTTTGTTCCCACTAGGTTTTCCCCTTTTCTTCAGTTGTGGGAGATTAGCTACATCTTCATGATGTAAATGGGTACCTAGCATGGCCTCATAGCTAGGACCCATCATCGATCATCATCTTTGCATAATCATTGCATTTCCTCCCTAAGTTGCACTTATGGGGGTGTTAGTGTAATTAATTATTTATTCCACTAGCATAAGTTAACTTAGGTATTTCATTAATTTAATTAAGTCCTAGGTTGCATTATTAGATAAATCATAAATAAAGGGGTAATTACCCTTTCCATGTTTGTAGGGATAAGATTCCTTCTAGAAGATGAGTTGTCCTAGAAATTATCTCAATCTTTTATCATTTCCTAGGTAGGGTTCACATGTTGTCACATGTTGTTAGATCATGACACATGGCAACATATTTTTGCATCTTGCATCTCTCTCATGCCTATATATTCAAGGCATTTGTACATTTGTAATCATCTCATAATCTAGATCAATAGCAATCTCTATTTGCATGCCCTTAGTTGCAACAATTTCTGTGTGGTTGAATTTCTTATTGGAGGTCCTCTTGAAAGCTGCAGGTTCAAGGACATTGTGCATCCATCATCTCAACACCTTACACATGTCAGCATAAATGTGGAAATATTTTTGAAAAGATAGGCAGATCTCTACATGATCCGTAATTATTACTGACATCATCCAATGTCACATCATTCCTTATATCAATTGTCTAGCTACTTTTTGAAATGATTAAAAGGCATTTATTATCCTTATTAACAACAATATGGCAGAGATGTCTAGACTTATAATTATTTACCTAATTTACATTAGTTTAACTTTTTTAGAAAATAAATTTCAAAAATAATATTTACATTAAATGCGCACCTCTATTTATTTTGAGCCTTCAGAAGTTCTTTAGGAGCCTTCAGGGGCTCTCAAGAGCTTTGGAATTACAGGAGTTGAAAGCCTTCGATATTTTCAAGAGCCTTCAGGAGTTCTTCAGGAGCCTTCAGGAGCTCTCAGGAGCTTTGGAACTTCAAGAGTCATCAAGAGCTATCGATCCAAATGGAGTCTTCAGGATCTTTTAGGAGCCTTCAAGAGCTTTTGGGAGCTCTTCAGAAACCTTCAGGAGCTTTCAGGAGTTAACTTAGATAGACCACCATTTGCTGGTTTTTAGTCATCTTTTTTTTTTTAAAGAAAACTGCCATTTACTGGTTTTCAATTTACTTCCTTTTTTTGCAAGGAAAATCGCCATTTGTTGGTTTTCAATTTACCTTGTTTATTCATTCCTTCCTCAAAGGTTCAAAGATCTTCTCTCATGGAAGAAATGTCTTCCATGAGAAAATTTCAAGTTTTGTGTTGCAGATCATCTAGAAATTCCTCCTTTTTTGTTGGCTTATGATATGTCTTTAGTCGATGACCATTAACTAGCATGACTCTCTTTTCTCCATCAATCAGAATCAATTGGACAACTCCATTTTCAAAGACTTGTTCTATCTCATAGGGTCCTAACCATCTGGTATGAAACTTCCCTTTAAACTCTTCAAATTTGGAGTAAATAACAATGCCCAATCTCCTTTTTTGAAATGTCTGGACACTATTCGTATCATGTCATTCCTTCCTTCGCTTCTGAATCACCTCGGTATGCTGAAGTACCTCCATTCTCATTTCATCAAGTCTGTTGAGCTACAAAATTCTACTTTTCTCAGATTCAAGTAAATCAATTCCAATTTCTATTGTTGTTTTGAATGTTTTCAATTCAAATTCTATTGGCATGATTGGTTTTTTCCCATACACAAGTTCATATGGAGAAAATCCAATTGTTGTTTTCCATGTGGTATTATAGGCCCATACTACTTCATCCAACCTATCTACCCAGTCTTTTTTCCTCAATGAAACTATTTTTGTCAGGATATTCTCTAATTCTCAGTTACTGACCTCCACTTGTCCATTCGCCTGAGGGTGATATGGCAAAGATTTTCTATGAGTCATTTGGTATTTCTACAAAAATGCTTCCATCATTAATACTGATACAAACTATGGTCCTTGGTTTGAAACAATTTCTATGGGTGCACCAAATCTCTGAAGAATTTCCTTGTACAAAAAATCTGCAACTTTATCTTCAGTTGTTGTTGGTAATGCTTTCACCTCAGCCCATTTTGTTGCATAATCAATACAAACAAGTATGTAATGTTGCCCTTTTGAAGGTGGATCGACAGGTCCCACAAAATCGATGCCCCATTTTTCAAATGGTTCCAGAGCTATTTGTGGCTGAAATGACATCTCCATGGTTGGTGTGGGTCTTCCCATCCTCTGAAATTCATCATAGTGTTTGAAAAAGAATGAAACATCCTTTGTCATTGATGGCCAAAAGTAGCCAGCTCCTAAGATCTTGTGAACTTTTCTCACTATTGAATAGTGTCCTCCTTCAGGCTCATGATGCATGTGTGTGTACTACATCATAAACATCTAACCTAGCTACACATCTACATAAAACATGATCGTGGCATAATTTAAATAAAAGACCATTAATCCACCGAAATCTAGGAACTACCTAACTAACCTCTTTTGTTCTCTCTAATCGGCGACTTGGGACATTTCCCCTCATGTTCAGTTTGACACCATTTGTTCATTATCTGAATAATGATTAATATCAATGATAGTTACATCAAATTCCTGCAGTAATAGTAACCATCTAATAATGTGTCCACCTACTACAGCCTTGTTCATTAAATATCTAATTGCAACATGGTATGTATATATGTAAACTTTGTAACCTGTAATATAATGTCTGAATTTGTTTATTTCATATACTATAGCTAAAAATTCCTTTTCTGTTTTTGTATAATTTCTTTCAGCAGGATTTAAATTTTTGCTAACATAATAAATTGCATGCATGGCGGCATTGTCATCTTTTTGTCCTAACACTGCTCCAATAGCTAGATTGGATGCATCTACATGTATGTGAAATGGTTCTCCCCAAACAATTCCTTTAATGATCGGAGAAGTTGTTAAATCTATTTTGATTGTCTCAAAATATTTTTGACAATCTTCAGTCCATACACCTCCTCTTCTTTCTTGAGCAAGTTAAAATAAGGGTCCAACAATTTTACTAAATCCTTCTATAAATATTCTATAATATCTAGCATGCCCAAGAAAACTTCAAACACTAGTTTGGTTCTTAGGAATCTCAATGTTCTGTATGATCTCAACTTTCTTGGGATCAACCTTTATCCCCTCTTTTGAGATGTGATGTCCCAAAACAATTCCCTTTGTCATCATAATGGAACTTTTTTCATGATTGAGTGATAATCTGTGATCCTTACAGTGTTGTAAAACCTTTTCTAAGTTTTTTAGTGCCTCATCAAATGTTTTAGCATGGACTGTAAAGTCATCCATATAAATCTCTACATATGAAGTGGTGAAATCTGAAAATATAGCAAGTACTGCTCTTTGAAATGTGGTTGGAGCATTACATAGTCCAAATGGTAAGACTGTATATGCGTATGTACCCCATGGACAGGTAAAGGTAGTTTTTTCTTGATCTTCAAGGGCTACTTGGATTTGGTTATATCCACTAAAGCCATCAAGAAAAGAGAAGTAGGCGTTGCCTACTAGGTTATCGAGTACTTGGTCGATGAATGGTAATGGGAAATGGTCTTTCTTTGTCGCTTTATTCAATTCTCGATAATCTATACACACACTCCATTTACCATTATTCTTTGGGACTATAACCAATGGTGAAACCCACTTACTATCAGAGATTGGGTATATGAACCCTACTTTGAGTAACTTCTCTATTTCCTTTTTAACAATGTCACGAAGAATAGGATTGATGCACCTTAGTCCTTGTTTGATTGGTCTTGCATCTTCTGTGTAAATTTGGTGACTAAAAATTGAAGGATGGATTCCTCTCATATCAATATACTCCCAAGAAAATGCTTCTGTGTGTTTTTCTAAAGTTTCATTCAATTATTTTTCTTGCATTGGGGATAAAGATGAATTTATATTGAGAGGTTTATCTCCAGCTACTATAATATCTTTGGTGTCTTTCGTGGAATCAATGGATTTTTCAACAAGTGTATTTAGAGGACAAGAGTGTTGTTCATGTAATGTTATTTGACAATCTTCTTTCTCAATTTATGAAGTAAAATCTTGTTCCTCACATTCTTGAACATGTTCAACTATAGTAACCATGGTTAACTCCACAATACTGTCACCTTCTGATTCTAAATCTTCATCCACCCAAAGTTGGGTGTTTGGTTGAATTGACAGTTGTGTTGGTGGATAGAGTGACAATTCTTTTTTTTTGACCATTTGATATGATCATGCTTCCATATCTACAATCAATTAAGGTGGCAGTAGTAGCCAACCATGGTCTGCCTAAGATGATTGGATATCCAGAGTCTTTCTTTTTGGCTTTAAGAACCAAAAATTCAACTAGATAATCTCATGTGTCAATGGTAACCATGACCTCTTCTATAATACCTTATGAATTTGTAGTAGATTAGTCAACTAATTGTAGAAAAATTGTTGTTGGTTGAATATTTTTCATACCTAGCATTTCAACCGTATCAGATGTGATAACATTTAGTGAAACTCCTAAATCAATTAGGACATTGTTAACCTCCACTCCATTTATACTCAAATTAATTACAGGTCTTCCAGGATCATTATATTTTTGAGGAAGCAATCATCCTGATAATACATCAGTCAGTTTTGTCCCTATTTTTATTTTGGGAAGTAGCTTCTTTCTCCCTGGAGTTTTCATGCAAAGAGATTTTACTAACTAGTTTATCTCTAGTATGTCCTTAATTGCTTGCAACAATGGTATTTCAATGTTTATTTTCTTCAACTCACAAAGAAGTTGAGAATCAACAACATTCATGTAGCTGGGTTGAGAGTTTTCAGGAGTTATTTCTTCCTTTAATCTCTCAGGGTAAGGTGCCTGATTGACGTTTTTTTCCTCTTTAATTTTTTGCGTTTCTGCTGAAGTGTCAATTTCTTCCCCATCTTCTTGAGATTTTTCTATTGGTTTAAATTGAACAGTTCGATTTCTCAGTTGAATATCATTAGCATCAATTACGTTCAAATTAGGGGGAGTTGCATCATTAAGAGTATTTTTGGGATTTACAACCGGTTGAGCTGGTAGCTGAGGCTGATTCACCTGGTCATTAGTGGCATTAGGAGCATTTATCACAAGGGTTGTTTGTCCCCAAGGACATTTTTGCCCTCGATTTTGCTATGGTTGGAACTGCATTTGACTCTGTTGCCATGATGGTTGATTTGACTGCCACTGTGGTTACTGATTAGCTTGCCATTGTGATTGGTTCCATTGGGGATTCATCAATTTAGGTTGTCCCCAATATGTAGGTGGTGGTTGTGGTTGATATGGAGGGATCCATTAGTTCTGGTTCTGCCAAGGGTTTTGATTCCAATTTGATGTAGAACCATATTGTTTTTTATTTGCAATATACCCTATGTTTTGAGGTCTTTGGCCAAAATAATTAAGCTCCTCTTCGACCACTAGTGGTTTCTTCAGATTGATTTTTATCCCAGCCAAAATATTATAGGAACTTGTTGGGTTTGTTTTCTCACAAATCTCATAGATTTCAACTTGATTCAGTGGACATTCTCTTAAAAGGTGTTTTCCCCTACACTTGGAGCAATAAACAGATAATGGTTCACTACTTTTCTTATCTTCTTGCATGTTGAGATGAAGAAGTAAAAAATTCTTCACGTTTTCTAATTCCTCCATTACTTCTAACGCATCAGTTGTATGAGCCTTTTTTCTTCTGGAGTTTCTAGTTCCTATCCTAATTCTAGAGTAGATTCTACATATCTCAACAATTCAATCAAAGGAAAGCTTGTTAATGTCTCCCTTTCCCATAAGATTCAAGGACTCTCTTGATTTGTCATCAATTCCTCTTAGGAATATTGTTTTGCTAATTTCCCCATCCATCCCATTAGTGCACCTTTGATGCACAAACTGGAACCTATCAGCATAGTCTTCTAAACTTTCGTCCTCCATTTAACTTATTTGAAACAATTCCTCCTTGCTATTCCTTACTCTGCAGTAGTCTTGATACTTATCCAAGAATCTAGTTTCCATTTGTTGCCAACTTGTAGTTGTTCCTGCACCTAATCCCATGAACCATCGTAAAGTTGATTCTTTCAATGTAGAAGGAAACAACTTCACCTTTTGATTATCATTTGTATAATCATAGGTCTGGCACAAAAATTTGAACACGAAAAGGAATTGATCAGGATCCTCGGATTTTTTTCCTCTAAAGGTAGGCAAAACCGAGGGTGAGATATTCTTCATAGGAGGTTCACCAATCTATCTTTCAAGATTGATAGGATAAGAGAAGGTCCTATTTGCTAGTGGTGTTGGAAATATGTGCCTCAATCTAACAAGCTGAAACCTCTAAGAGAGGCAAGTCGGTGTGACATGCTTTGGGTCTGGCCGACTAGCAGCTTTGGATCTTGTGGTTTATACAGGTCGCCGAGACAATGTTTAATTCATGTCAAAGGATCTTATCGATGTGACTTGTGACAGTCGTTGTAACCCTATGCCGAGTGGAGATCTCTGGCCGACAGGCCATTCATATCATATATCGGGGAGACCCTAGGCTTCGGTGTGACGTCTCATTGATAGGGATGACTCTTGGCGATATCGAATGCTGGTTGTGTGGCATCGGGGAGACATGGTTAGTGTCTCACCGACATGCCAACACAGATTGAAGCCTTTTGACTGAGTGAAGACTATCCTATGTGGCTTGTAGTCAACCAATCAGAGAAGCCGAATTGGAACCGTTGGAAGACAATTCATTGTGGCAGTTCTGTGAGGAAGTTCGATAGACAAGAACGACATGAATATAGTCTGGAGTAGCAGATGATGTCTGGTTTGGATTAACGGATTGGTGTGTGGTTGTATGATCAGTGGATGAATTCTATTATGTGAAGACTGTAACGTGAATGTTTTGTAACAAGGTTGTTCATAGTGAATGTTGTTGTAAACTAACATCAGAAAGATAATTTTGTACTTTGTATGTAATCTTTATTACTCTAATACAAAGTGACTTCTCTTGGTGTGGTGGGTTTTTCTCCCGTAAGGGTTTTCCCATGTAAATCTGGTGTTCATATGTGTTTTTAAAATACTCTGTTTTTGTTATTGCTTTCAAGTGCATCTTAATTGGACTGTAATTGTAAAATTTAAAAGTGTCTCTACATTCTTCCCTGAGGTTTTGACGTTAGGAGAGTTGTTTCCACATCTAGCTTTCCTTACAAGTGGTATCAGAGCCTGGCCAGTTGTGTTATCCTTGTGGATACGTTGGGTTTTTTGAGTCAATTTTGTTCATTGGGAGTCTTGTAGAAGTTTGTTAATTTGAATTGTAGATGGAGATGGCTAGCACGTTAGGAAAGATTGAAATAGAGAAGTTCAATGGCAAAAATTTTGAGTTGTGGAAACTCAAAATGGAGGATCTCTTAGTGGATCGTGATCTGTGGCTTGCTGTGTCTGGTACTAAACCTATAGGAATGAAGCAAGAGGATTGGGACCTTGTAGATAGAAAGTCTAAGGGGCTAATAAGGCTCTTATTGGAATATTTTGTACTTCTAAATGTGCATGAAGAGAAGACTGCATCTTCCTTGTGGAAGAGGTTGGCATCTATTTATCAAGGGAATCCTTGGTGAATAAATTGTTCCTGAGGAAGAAGTTGTACACTTTGAGAATGGAGGAAGGAGGGTTGTTGCTGATCATTTGAACACATTCAACATGATGATTGCACAGTTAACATATGTTGGTATAAAGACTGATGAAGAGGATCGATGTATGCTTCTATTATGTTCTTTGCCAGACTCTTGGGATCACCTAGTGATGGCTATTGGGAGTACAACATTGAATTTCAAGATGGAATATGTTGTTGCTTCTTTGTTATCAGAAGAGATGAGAAGGAAATATTTTGAGATGGTGAAGGAGGCTCTTGCTGTTAGAGGAAGATCAAAAGAGAAAGGCAAGAAGAAGGACAAGAAATCTAAATCGAAATCAAAGGGGAGATCAAAGTCTCCTAGCAAGAAGTCCAAGGTGAAGTGCTAGAATTGTGGGCAACCTGGTCATGTCCGAAAGGATTGTAAAGAGGAGAAAAAGAAGAAGAAGAAGAAGAAGGGCTCTTCCGATAATGATTCTTCTTAGAGTGATGCAGATGTCTTCATTGCAACCTTGGCTACACAGGCATCAGATGATGTCTGGTTGATTGATTCAAGAGCATCTTTCCACATGACATATCATAGAGACTGGTTCATGAAGTATGAAGAATACGATGGTGGAAAGGTGTACTTGGCAAGTAATTCAACTTTGGAGATTGTTGGTCGTGGAAGAGTCAGAATCCAATTCCCTAATGGCAGAGTGAAGGGAATCAAGGATGTGATGCATATACCAGGTCTGGTTCAAAATCTACTTTCTGTCAGTAAGCTAAATGATATTGGAGTGTAAGTCACCTTCTCTGGAAATTGCTGCAAGATGACTAGAGGCTCAATGGTGCTACCAAGGGGTACTCGTATTGGTACCTTGTACAAGCTGGATGCACATTTTGTTCAATGTAACAGTGTCTTAGTAAAGTTAGAGAAAGCTACTCATGGAGGAAAAGAGGGAAATGTTCCTAATTGTGTAAACTCTATGGAAGTTAAACTTCCAGCAGAAAAGACTATGCTCTAGCATCATAGGCTAGGCCACATTGGAGAGAAAGGTT
>VDFB02168118.1:111197917-111294734 GCA_007258455.2 Sequoia sempervirens | reverse complement strand
TAACATGGAGGTTTCGCTATGAACTCCTAGCGACAGTTGGTTTGTCTCACCGACAGTATACACTCGGAGTAACATGCGGTGGCTCGGTAAGAAGTCTTACCGATGTGTGATGTCCTGCTGAACGATTTTGCATTGAAGTCATCGGGATAACGAAAGGGGTCTCGGTGTGAAGTCTCAACAACGAACGAAGTCTCACCGACAGCGTTTCTTTTGAAGCCTTCGGAGAGAGTCTTAGGTGTTCGGTATGATCTCTCAGCAAAGGACGATAGTCTTGCCAACTGCTGATCACTTTGGAATACCTTGTAAAGAGCTCAGTGTGATGTCTTGGTGAAAGACATTTTTCTTGCCGATGTGAACACTCATGTCTATGTGACTTATGGAGCTTTGGTGTGACATCTCACCGATAGCGATGACTCTTGGTGATATCGAATGTTGGCTGTGTGGCATCGGGGAGACACGGTTAGTGTCTCACCGACATGCCAACATAGATTGAAGCCTTTTCACTGAGTGAAGACTATCCTATGTGGCTTGTAGTCAACCAATCAGAGAAGCCGAATGGGAACCGTTGGAAGACAATTCATTGTGGCAGTTCTGTGAGGAAGTTTGATAGACAAGAACGACATGAATATAGTCTGGAGTAGCAGATGATGTCTGGTTTGGATCAACGGATTGGTGTGTGGTTGTATGATCAGTGGATGAATTCTATTCTATGAAGATTGTAACGTGAATGTTCTGTAACAAGGTTGTTCATAGTGAATGTTGTTGTAAACTAACATCAGAAACATAATTATGTACTCTATATGTAATCTTTATTACTGTAATACAAAGTGACTTCTCTTGGTGTGGTGGGTTTTTATCCCATAAGGGTTTTCCCACATAAATCTGGTGTTCATATGTGTTTGTCAAATACTCTGTTTCTGTTATTTCTTTCAAGTGCATCTTAATTGGACTGTAATTGTAAAATTTAAAAGTGTCTTTGTGTTCTTCCCTGAGGTTTTGACGTTATGAGAGTTATTTCCGCATCTAGCTTTCCTTACAAGTGGACGTGCAGGTTCTTCACCCATTTCTTCTTCCTGAAATGGATCTCTATTCTCTTCTTTATCATCTATCTATTGTTCTTGATTATCTTCTTGATTTTCGATTAGGTAGTGTTGAATATCTTCCTGATCAAAATCAAGATTTCTTCAAAAATTAACGTTCCATGGAAGAAACCTCCGTAGATGGTCTTTATTTTTCTCTCATCCACAATTCAGGTCTATCTTCCTTATCAACACTAAGGCTTCACACTTAATATCCATATCTTGTTTAATCCCCAACAACGGTGCCAATAATAATGGGAAAGGTCGTTGATGTCACAACTTGCATCATTTAGTCAATTATTTATTGAACTAGGTGTTTCTCAAAGCTATATGCAATAAGGATGGTTGTCACAGATTTTTGGGGGGTTTTTCACTATAAACAATGGCTTTAGGTATTGATTTGGCTCCTTTAGGAGCTTTCAAGATCTCTTTAGGAGCTCTCAGGAGCTGAACTGCAGCGACTAATTCCTAAGGATTAATTCTATCTTATTTTCTAAACTAAAGTTTTGTTGACTTATTTCTAACTTCATTGGACTTGATTGAGATGGATTCATGGAGAAGACTAACATTTACTTTAGTTCTTAATTTAAAATATGAAACCCAAATTAATTCTATTTTGCTTTAAAATAAATCTATCTTAAGATTTGTTGGAAATTAAATGCTATTTTCAGAACAAAAATGAACTGCAAGGAAATGACAATTAATCTAGAAAACATAAACACTAATTTCCATGAATATATTTCCAACAAACTTCAATTCCATCTTTCCATAAGTTCCCATCATTTCTTCTAATTAAACTCAACAAATAATTACCAAACTTTAATTACTTCGAACAACATCTAAATTGGATTAATTTAATAAACCTTACAATGATTCTAACAAACTAATCTAACCATGATAAACTAAACTTAAAAGTGATTCAAGTAGAATTAACTATCCAGATTTAACATCCAATAAACTAAAAATGATTCAACAACTTATCATTCCAGAATTAACATCTAACACTTCAGATTTAATATCAATGAACAGAAATAGCATAACTCGGTAAAATACCAACACAAGATCGATCCCTTTAGTTGAGCGGGCCCTGCTCTTCCTCAGGTAAGATCTCTTAACACAGTGATTGAGTTAACTTCTTGCTTTCATTCAAATTGATCAAAGTGGGACACAGAACAAAGTATTGCCATTGATTACAGAATTCTGATAGAAAATTATCTAACTCTTATCTAAAATCAAAACATGGATATTTATAAACATATCCTTATTGAATTCACAACATGGCAATTAATTTCCAAGATTCAAGGCATCTAACTAAAGATTAAAAATAAAACTAAAGCAAAACTAAAACAAGACTGAGAATAGACATGGAGAAATATGCCAAATTAGCGCTGGGAGTAGAAGTTCCTTAACCGACTACAAAGAATCCGATTTGGACTTGAGTGATTCATCATCCAGCTGTGTCGATCAATGGTGTGATTATCTTCCTTAATTAAACAGGGAGTTTAACTTCATCATCAATCTTTTAATTACCCTGTATAAAACCCTTAAGAAAAGGATAACAATTATGGCAACAAAAGATCAACACTGCATAATTATCTCATTAATATCATCATAAAGTAACGCATTTAACATAAACCATTACTTCAAATATATCTACCAAATTAGCTAAACATAAAGCAAAGTAATTAAATATATTAGTCTATAGTCTACCGCCCATCATGTTAATTAACAAAAATAACAAGTCTTTTAAGTATAAAATTATTTAAATGAAAGTATCCCTTAGCCTCTCATCAGTATCCTCGATATACCACAAGGGTACATGAGGCACAATCGTGAACACTAACTCATCACAAGTGTTGGATGGGAACTTTCAGTGGGAAAGATTGAACCAGCCCTGCACTCCTAACTTGGAATCACCCTAAGAAGTTAGAGCTTCGCTAAACACGATGTGGTTAGATTGGGGTACAACTTTAGTTCTCCCCCCTTTATATAACTTGTTAGTAACACATGGTTGAGGTCATCCCCTAGGGTGACAAAATACCTAGGTAGGCCTCCTAAAGGGAAAGGTATGCTCAGTGTTTTTGATCCCTAAGATCAAATGAAGTGCAAAGGGAGAGCATACACACAAAACCAGAAACCTTATGTTTAACTAAACATAATCTAAACAAAATGAAGAAATGATTTATGATCCCCAACCATGCTAACTGCAAGGGAAAGGCATATATATATTGCACTCTTCCAAACATGAAAAAAAGTTCATTAACCAACTAAGCTAACTTTAGTGCCTAATTTAGTGGAAAAACAAAAGTATTGTACTAACGTCCTATAAAACCATAGATTATTAGTTTAATAAATTTTATCTTGGAAAATCAATCAGCTACACCACTTGTTAGTTCAATTTGTTAGCTCAAAAACCATGAAAAATCAGAAGTGTGGTTTTATAGTAAAATAGAAACAGAAGCGTTGAACTACAGATTAATAGGATTTAAACTAAAAGCAAAAGCACCAAAATACACAAAATTGTTTTTGCATTTTTAAAAACCAATTAGCACAATTTTAGTTTGAATATTGATTACGTTAACTACTTTTCTTCAAAAGATGTAAAATATTGTTACTTTTTTGATTGATCAGTATCGTAAAAGCTACAAAAGTTAAGATGAAATTAAATAGACTAAACTATCTGGCCTAAAACAAAAGAGTCATTTTGTATGAAAGAGGCACAGTTGGTTGCTATGAAAGTGTAGCTAGTTGAAGCGTAGATGTCGAAAGGCAGAGAAAAAGCATTGCAGGTCGGTGCGTAGGCATCAAATTTTTTTGTGTACACACGAAAAACCAAAGTTTGACTAGAAAATAGAAAATTCCTAAAACTTAAGCAAAAATGTGAGTTCTTTTGACCTTTTAAGGTTAATTTTAAAGCCCAAAAATGGAATGTGAGTGATGTAATTCTAGGGATCTTGTTTAACCTAGGTAAATTTTAGATTATTGCAAGTTGTGGGTTCATTTTATCTTTTCCTCTAATGTGATAATTGTAATTATCGAAATAAAGAAGAAAAGACCTATTATATCTACTAGTTATTAAACCAAAACAAAAGCTTAGTAGGAAGCCAAATATAAGACTAAAATGCCAAAAAAACACTACAAAAAACCAAAAATGGTTAGCAAAATAGAAAGGCAAATGTTGGTAAATGTAAGGAAAGCTAAGTGCGGAAGCAACTCTCCTAATGTCAAAATTTTCAGGGAAGAATGCAGAGATACCTTTAAATTTTACAATCACAGTCCAAATAAGATGCACTTGAAAGAGATAACAGAAATAGAGAATTAGACATACACATATGAACACCAGATTTACGTGGGAAAACCCTTACACGAGAAAAACCCACCACACCAAGAGAAGTCACTTTGTATTACAGTAATGGAGATTACATACAGAGATCAGACTTATCTTTCTGATGTCATTTTACAGCAGCATTCATAATGATCAAACTTGTATAGAAGATTCCAGTTACAATATACTCAGAATAGAATTCACACTGATCACCTTTCAAACTATTCACCCAACCATCAAACCGATCCTTCTCACCAGACTACTTCTGCAATCTCTGAGTATATCCATGATGCCCTTGTCTGTCGAACTTCCTCTCAGTAACGGCTACAATAGTCCAATTGCTAGCGGTTCCCTTTCGGCTTTTCTGATTGGTCAAATACAAGCCACATAGGATAGTCTTCACTTAGTCAAAGCGTTCAACCTATGTTGGCATGTCGGTGAGACACTAACTGTGTCTCCCCGATGCCACAAGACTCAACCATCGATGTCCCCAAGAGTCATTACTATCAGCAAGAGGTTACACCGAGTCCAGAAAGCTATCGCTAAGACTTCGCTGTGTCGCCAAGACCTCATACCGATGATCATCACTTGTATTGCTATTTCCAAGACTTATCGCTATCGATGAGACATCATACCGAAGCTCCAAAGTCACATAGACAATAGAATTCCCATTGGCAAGACTATTGTCCTTCGCTAAGAGATCATACTGAGTCTTTATAATATACCGAAACATCCGACAGTTGGCAAGACTTACCGCTATCACTGAGACGTTACTCCGAAGTCTTCAAGTCACACCGCAATGTTCCACCGTCGGCGAGACTTCGTTCGTCGCTAAGACTTCATACCAAAGCCTCCAGTTTACCCTAAGACCACCTTTCGCCAGGAGTCATACTGAACACATCCCACAGCATCGGTGAGACAAACGCCCATCGCCAAGAGTTCTTACTGAACCCTTTTATTACCTCGATGACTCCAAATGAATACCTATTGGCGAGACATCTCCATATCGACAAGACTTCATACCAAAGCATATGAGTTACTCTGATGACCACATGTGTAACACCCTGTCAGCGAGACATACAATCTCGATAAGACTTCATACCGAGATAAGCCTTTCGGCCAAGGGTCTCCCCGACACTGCTTGTCGCCCAGAGTCTCCCCGATATACAATAAGAGTGGTTTGTCAGCCAAAGATCTCCACTCGACAGAGGGTTACAACGATTGCCACAAGTCACAGCGACAGGTCCACTCGGCAAGACTGAAATAAGGTCTTAGCGACCATAACTGTTCAACAAGGTTTCAACTGCTAGTCAGCCAGACACAAAGCATGTCACACCGACTTGGCTCTCTTAGAGGTTTCATCCTGTGGGATTGAAGCATATATTTCCAACAGTAAATATAGGTGCCAAGATCATGGACGAAAGCGCCAAAAGTCGACACGCAAGCGCCACAATATTTAACACAAGTGCATCAAGATCTAGTGGAAGCACTCAAATTTGTCATGTAGGTGCAGTAAGTCGAAGCAGAGGCACAGTTTGACAGAGGTTGAGACCTTCACACTTTAAAATTCACAAAAATTCACATAAAAAGTTAGCAAGGACGTGGGTCCCACCGGGCATGCCAAATGTAGAGGGGGTTAAAATGACATCAAATGCATAACAACACAAATGAAATAAACTCAAATGCATAACATGAATTATACCTTCAATAACCTTCAAGGATTCAGCTCAATTTGCACCCAAGTCTCGAAGATTTGCTCACAAGTTAGGATGTGGACTGCTCACAAAACACCAACATACTATGGCTATGAATTCTCAAGATATCAAAATGAGGGAAAAGGCTCCAATTTATAGAACTTGGAGGGGAGAAATGGAGGGCTAGGATTGATTGTTTAATGGAGGGTTAATATTGATTGAGAGAGTGAGGTGTGGATCAAGGTGGTGTGGCTTGTTAGCACTGTGACAAGTGTCATAATGGAGTGTGGGAGAAGTGATGAGGTGTGCTCACACATGTGTGAGCACACCTTGGAGAGATAAGACATTTAATTTTGGAGGCTAGGTGTAAGATAGTAGGGGTAGGTGATATTTATCATATTAATGAGTTAAGGTTGGGGAGATGTGCATGAATTTAAAATTAGATAAATAATTTGGTAATGATGATTAGACATGGGGGTTAGTGTAATTAATCAATGATTAATTAGCTTAATGGTGTAGGTTGAGTTAATAAACCAAGGGTTTATTAACTTGGGTGGAGTTGAAAGTTGGAGAATGTGATAATGAGGATTAGCAAGTTAATTAATTATGCATTAATTAACTCAATTGAGATTAGAAGAAAGGGGGATTTTAATGGGATTAATTGAATAATTCAATTATTTAATTAGCTGGAAGAACTTTAGTTTAGGAGGTGATATAATTAATTAAATATTTAAATATTTAATTAACTATAATAAGAATATGGAATAGTTAATTAAATAATAAATATTTAATTAACTAAAGGCTGAGAATGGGTGAATTAATTAAATAATAATTAATTAATTAAGAAGAAATTATGTCAAATTTACGGTGACTACAGTCTAATTAGGTTAATTAAGGCAAATCAATTCCAATTCATCCCTAAGGCCTACAAAGATGTAGATCTAGGCCTGATTGACTCACCTTCATGTTCAAAAGCCAATTTAATCACCTTGTTGATTTGCATCTTAATGAAACCCTAAAAAAAGGAAGGCTTAATCCTAGTGTTCTAGTACATTTAGGACCTCCCTCCCCTCTTTTTCTCTATTTCAGTTATGTCAAGAATGATGTTACCATAATGGTCACTTGAATTTTTGGTGTTTTGGTTGTAGTGGGTTGCACATGCCAAAATAAATGTAAGGAAGCTAAGGTAGCAGAACAACTTCCTACACTAATCTTGAGAAGAGAATAATGTAAAAAAAAATTTACAAATCTTTAATAGGTATAAAAACTTAAACAAAAATATCATGCATACCACAACATAATGATTTACATGGGGAAAACCCTTTTGGGAGAAAAACCCCACACTCCAAAAGCCACCCAATATATTATTTAAAAATCACAAAGATTACAATATACTTGTAGAGCAAGCTTCTCACAAGAGTATCACCACTCAGAGATCTAGAGGTAACAAAACTTCTATCAGACTCTCATAATACATCACAATATGTAGTCATAATGCAATGCCCTCATAAAATCGGGTTTCCTTCTAGGGAAAGTCAAGCCAACAAAATATCAACCATTAGATATGAAACCTAATGATGAACGATCCATATTTACAATAATAAAATATGCATAAAATGTGACTGACATATCAATAGTACCTTATGTATTTTCAAGGTTGAGACACATTTTCTCAACAAATCTCCCACTTTCTGAACACCTTGCAAGTGCAAGAGCAATGGGAGGGTGTAAAAACATCGTGTCTTAATTGCTAGGGTTCGAGAGGCCCATAGTATTTGAACACCATCTAAACTTCTTTGTGCTCATAGGATTAGTTAAAGAATCAACAACATTCATCAAAGTCTCTATCTTAACCAACTTTACCCTGCCATCTTCAACCATATCTCTAAAAAAATGATATTGTAAATTAATGTGCTTGGTCTTGGCATGAAATGTTGGGTTCTTGGCTAGACATATCACACTCTGACTTTCCTAATAAATTGTAACTGCACCTTGTTTTATTCCAATATTTAAACACAATCTCTTAATTCAAATGGCTTATTTACAAGCATGATTAGCTATCATATACTCTTCTTCAGTATTGGACAAAGCAACCATAGCCTATCGCTTACTCATCCAACTAATTGCACCACCAAATAAAGTAAACACATGAGCACTGGTGGATCTTCTACTATCAACATCACCTTCCCAATTTGAATCTACATAACCATGAATATCAAGGGAAATCTCATCTTCAATCATATTACTATGATAACATAAGGAATAATCTAAGGTACTACACAAATGTTTGAAGGCTCTTTTAACTGCATCCCAACGAAATCTACCAGGATTAGACAAATCTAAAAAGAACTCACACTGCTTGGGAAATGTCTAGTCTAGTACAACCATAGCATACATCAAACTTCCAATTGCACTCTAGTAAGGCACTCTGGTCATGTCTTCCATCTCTGATGGAGATGTAGGACAATTTGAAATAGATAACTTTGTTCCAACTAAAATAGGAACTCACAATCGTTTATAATCTTGCATATCAAACCTCTATAGAATTGAATTGGCATACTTACTTTGGCCAATCCATAGCTTTTTGTTCACTCTATCTCTTCTAATTTCCATCCCAATAATGTGTTTATTTGCACCAAGATCTTTCATTTCAAATTTAGCAGCAAGTTGAGATTTCAGTTCTGAAATCATACCTTTCTCTCTACCAATAATTAACATATAATGCAATAAATAGGAAACGATCACCATCAGTTTTATAATAAACACAATGATCTGATTTAGAATGCTCAAATACCAAACTCAACACATATGTATCAAATTTTTGGTACCACATCCTAGGAATTTGTTTTAGGCTATACAAAGTTTTCTTCAATTTGTAAACCAATTTAATTTTACCTTTCACCGCGTAGTGCTCTCATATGTCATATAAATATCCTCCTCCAAGTCACCATAAAGGAAAGAAGATTTCACATCCATTTTCTCAACCTCTAAATCATAAGTAGCAACAATAGAATGCAAAAATATAATGGACATCATTTTTTCAACAGGAGAAAATATCTCACCATAATCAACACCCTCAACTTGAGAGTAACCTTTTGCAACCAACCTTGCTTTCTATTTCTCAATATTTCCATCTGAACCAATCTTTTTCTTAAACACCCATTTGCAACCAACAGTTTTTCATCCTTTTGGAAATGGTAAGATCCCATGTATCATTTTTTCTCAAGGCTATCATTTCTTCATCCATAGAAAATTTCTAGGATTCTGCATCATTCATGCCTAATGCCTCTTCTACCGATCTAGGTTCATCCATGTTAGTATTCAAAGAAAAAATACATCTCTAATCATCAAGTGAATACCTTTCAGGTGGTTTTCTATGCCTTGTAGACCTATGAACAAGCTGAGTTGAAGGTTCTTCCTCCTCTTCTGAAGATTGAGAGCTATAATATGAGCTCTCCACAACTTCTTGTCTACCCATGGGCCTCAATACAACTTTATCACATGTAGAAGGAAATTGAATCACATCTTCTTATTTACTTTGTTTTGGCCACAATGTAACAAAAGAAGGCTTAGTTTCTCTAAAAATAACACTTCTACTATGCATTACCTTCTATGCAATAGGGTCTCAAAGCTTGTATCCTTTCATGGTCATAATTGTATCTGATGAAGATGCATTTCACGGGCTCATTCTCCAATTTTGTTTGCTTCTCCTTTAGCACATGTGCATATACCTCACAATCAAAAACTCTAAGATGTCTTAATGAAGGCTTGTGACATGACCATGCCTCTATAGGTGTCTTATCAACAAGAGTTGATGTAGGAGACCTATTAATCAGTTAACAAGCAGTGGTAACAGTTGTTGGCTCTTTTAAATTCCAACTAGATCTTCAAGGATGCCTATGGATTTTCTAATTCCAATAATCAACAACCTAAAAGGGGTTGGCCAACGAACAAGAGAAAGCAATTTAGCTTTCCTCCTACACCTTGGGCTCTACAAAACCCAGGAGGGTGATCCCACAATGTATTTATAACACTCTTTCATAATATTTCCACATACATTGCATATTAAGCAAATATATTCTCATTTGTTTCTAAATAGATAAAATCCTTCAAGAAATTGGCATTTCCTTGAGAGAATTTAAACATCTACAGCCTAGAATATCAAATAGTACGAAACTTTAACAAAGGTAGATCAATTGAATGTATATTTATGAATTTTGTTCTAGAATTGAAATACTAGAAGTGAGAAAAGTGTATGTAACAGTCAAGACTAGTGCCATATCCATGGGTTAGGAGTCATAATGAAATGAGTTGAACTACAAGGTAGATTTAATCCTGAACATCCATAATCTTTGCAATTGCCTTACAATTTACACATTAACACCCAAAATCTTGTGACTACTTACCAAATCCATATGACACAAGCATGGATCTATGACTTAACCAAAGCATTTAACTCATCCATTAGATCAGAGCAACAATTAAATCATCTATCAAAGTGGAAGATGGATGATAATTAATGAACAAATCCTTGATCCAAATCCATTAATAACTCATGCAAAATATCAAAATGGAGAGACAACAAGCTTGAGAGATTAGCATTTCTATTCAGGTATGTTCAGAAACCACATAATTGACCAAACTCACTACTCCTACTCAAAACTCTAAGATATGGACTGCATATGCATTCTATGTATTCTTGATTACCACAATTTTGATCTAGACTTCAACAAAAAACCCCTTCCAAATAGCCTTGAATTCCTTTCTATATCATCAAAGGAGAAAACAAGCTTCAGAATATTGGCTAATTACATTTCATTTGCCCTTCATTTTAAAATAAATTTTAGTTTCATTTACACACATTTGCAACAAAAAATTTCCACAAAGTTAATCTGCCTCTTGTTGGGAAAGCAAACCTTTCACCTGTAGACATTAATTACCTTGCTGCATATTTCACCTGTAGAAATCTTTTACTCTTCAGCTCTCCACTTTCCCCCTTTTACTTCATCTTAAAAATTTCCCCCTACACAGTGAAGGCCTTTTAGATTATTTCACTTTAAGCCTTAATGAAAATATTTTCCCATAAAATATTTATTTATCCTCTTTATTTGCTGTAGAAAAATTAACTTCTCAGCAAAATATTGTTTTCATATTATAAAAGAGGGCCTTTAAATCTGCTTTCCACCGTGCATTCATATTTTAATAATGTTAGCACTCTAAATCTTTCACCAAGCCATTGAAAATTCACTTATGCCCTTTTAAAATATGTGTCCAACAATATTATCCTCGGGTAAAATTTTGTCCACTTCCTTTATATTCACTCCCAGCAGCAAGTAAGACTTTCACTTGTATAGTGAATATTCAGTTCACTCTTTAGGTAAAATTTTAAAATTTACCCCCTTATGCTTGCATTCACCATTTAAAATGAAATCACCCATTTATATTTTACCTTCTATTTTAAAGGCTTTTCTTTTAAAACCATCAGGCCTCTTTTAAAACTATACTCATTTATTCCTTTAACAGGCCCTCCAAACCTTCCTCCCAACATCGTTCATTGCACGAGTAGAAGAAAAATAAGGAGATCAACTCGCAATGAGCGATGAATTCCATTGCTCATCGCACGTTCACATTTCATTTTGCAGACTTAACTCGTGATGAGTGATCTCTTGCTTCCCTATTTTCCCTAACCTAATTTCGTTGTCTCCTTCAAGCAGAAGATACTCCCGCGGTAGCTCCTTTTCTCTTTGGCTATGGCAGCACTCCTAACAACAACTCATAGTACCCACATGTAACTTCTCCTATGCAATAATAGATCGGCCTCCCTCTGCTTGAATAGTGATGCCTTCCAAGTGCATTTTCCCTAAAATTTCTGAAGCTTTCTTAATGAATCCATTAATCTATAATTGTGGCATTCCAAATAACTACATTCAACAGGACATTTCAAACAAACTCACGTGCCCTTCTAGTTGTGAAGTGGTGTCCTATTTTTGGCAGAAACAATACCAAGTCCCTGCACCAAGACTTAACAATACAATTCCCTGGTCGTTTCAAGATTTTGGCCTCGTTCCTTTTGGATCGATCCTCCTGAAGATTTGAGCGAAAACCTCATCACACAGTTCGCTAATCTTCACAAGATATGTTGCTACTTTTTGCCTGTTCTGTCCTCCATAATGCGCTTGAGCTAGGTGAGGACCTCCTTGTTTTCTCCAATGCTTTCCACACGTAATGGTTTTCCCTACTACCACTACAAATGTCGACTAGTCCCCATTCCACGGCATGTATATTTATGGTCTTTGCGCCAACCCTTTCTGATACAGCTTGAACCCACATACAATGTGTTTTCGCATCTTTTGGATCCCTCACTTTGGTGCAGAGCTTTAGAAGAATCCTTCTATCCTCTGGTGGTTTTCCATACCCTACTCCATGGTCACCTCTTGACTTGGTGCGATGGTAGTCAATTTGTAGTGAGCATTACCTTGTCACTATAGAAACATCTCATACTATAGTTCTTTAGCTGCTACAAGATGTGTAAATGTTTAAACATCTTAGCAAGATCTACAGTGCTATGAAACTATCCCATGGTTTCCCAAATGAAGCACTATCCTCAAGTTTCCTAGCCAGGAGATTTTCAAAAGAGATACCTCGTAGTGCCAATTCAAACCTTCTACTCGATTATTCGCTGCCTATTCTTTTTATTTCACACTTTCAATGATTATTTTCCATTAGTAGGCAACTCAACAGAAATATCTAAATCTCCCAAGTGGGTGTAGAGGTTAGAGATAGTGGATCCAAATGGTTCCATGGAGGCACCTTTCAATAGCCCTAAATCTTTAAAAATTGTTGAGATTCTTGCAAGTATCCTTTATTTTTTCTCATGATTATCCAGTGAAGGTTGAATCCATACACTGATTCCCTATTGCCATTTGAAACTGAAATTTGTTGTTCCACATATGCAATTGATAAAGGAGAATGTCTTGGATTATACATATTCTTCAGGTTCTTACTATTTGCAAATGATATAATAACCCTCAGTACAAGCGAGGTTACTAATTTGACTTCTTCAACAAAGGTTACAATGCATACATCATCCCATCAAATAGTGTCAAAAGAAAATAAATTATTGGCTAATGAAATAAGACAAATCAACTCGCTATAGTGATGCTTTAGATACATTTTTCTCTTCACACTCAGTTTTAAAATCTTCATTGGCAACTTTTAATTTCGCAATTGTGCAAAGCATGTTGGGTCCCCTATGGGCCTAGCTAAAAAAATATCATTTTCAAACAATTTTTCTCCTTGAATTGACTTGGGATAAATTTTGAATGCATCAGAGGTGGAGAAATAAACTGGGTTGTCATTAAAATCTACTTTTAGGCACTTTTGAACAGTGAGCAAAACTAATCCAGTGGGCTCAGGAATCACCCTGGGAAATCAGTCAAATGACCTCCTGGAGCCATAAAAACTTATAAGTATGTAGAAATTTGACCCGAGAATGGGGTTAAACAGACAACTCGACAAAGAGAGATCCTGAAGTGAAAGATATTAATCAACAAAGTTGCTTACTCAGGCATTTCTGCAATTGCACCTGATCAAAACCAATTAAAACTCACCCAATCACCTTCTTGAAAAAAAACCAAATCAACTCCTAACAAGCTGCCACTAGAAACATAAGTTCATTTGGGTACACTGAACACATGTGAAAAGAGGACTTTTCTTGACTCACCATTCTTCACGAGATATTAGGGGTCAAAGTTGACCACCTTGAAACACGTCAAAAAATGTAGATGCAAAAAGTGAACAATTTGCATTTGCTTTTGATCTCGAAAAATAGCAAATCATATCATAAGGCTCTGAAATTGGACCAGGGATCACATTGAGGTATGGAGAATGGAGAGAAATTATCATTTTTACTTGAAAACCATTCAGTTGTGAAATATCATCTCAAATAGGAGGCTACTTTGCAGAACAAACTTTGCAAACAATAGAAAAGTGTCAAAACCCTCCAGCTTCGCTTCTCAAAACACTGTCAAAAATCATCATGGGAAGTTGATAATTGACATGTACACTCACATATGTCACATGTGTGTGTCCAAAAAGTGGTTTTGCATAAAAATCAACTAGCTCTGAAATATGACCCTCCAAAGTAGGTCACTTAGGAAAATTTTTTAGGTGCACTTCTGAGTGTACAAGGGAAAAAAATTTCAATATGGGTACTTCAAATTTTCAAAATTTGATAATCCCAACAACAGCTTCATCCCAAACCTTTGTTCTAGACCAACACCACTCAACATACTCCTAGACTTCTCCATCAGCGTCCTGTCCATTCTTTCTACAACTCCATTTTGTTGTGGAGAATATGGAGTTGTCTTTTGTTTATGAATACCACAATATTTACAAAATCTATCAAAATCGTTAGAGAAAAATTCACCACCATTATTAGTCCTCAAACATTTTATTTTCTTTCTATTCTGTAACTCAACCATTTCTTTAAATTCTTTAAATCGATTGAAAACTTCAAATTTACTCTTTAGAAAATATACTCATGTCCTACTATAATCATCAATAAATGAAACATAATATATGGATTTACCAATTGAAGTAACATCTAGAGGACCAAACACATCATAATGAATAAGATCCAATACACCACAAGATTTATGAGAACTCAAGTAAAACTGAACATGGTTTTGTTTTCCATAAATACAATGCTCACAAAAATCAAATTCAAGATTACAATCAGAAAAACCTTCAATGAGGTTTTTATTTTTCAAGGTCCTTAGACCCTTTTCTCCAATGTGGCCAAGTCTCTGGTGCCATAACATAGTTTTCTCTACAGGTAACTTTGATTTAGAAAAAAAAAAGAGCACCCTTGGTTACCCAAAATCCATGACCATCTGTTGAAGGTGAAACCCTCACTTCTTCCATAGACGTTCTTTTCACATAAGTACTATTACACTCAAAAATGCATGCATCAAGCTTATACAATGTTCCATATCTAACACCTCTAGCAATCACCATAGCACCTCTAACCATCTTGCATCCTACATCAGAAAATACTACCTGCACACCTACATCTATTATTACTTACAGATAACAAATTTTGTGCTAATCTAGGGATATGCAACACACCATTAATCCTTTTATTCTACCATTAGGAAAATTGATTTTAACTTTACCATGACCAATAATATTTAAACAAGAATCATCACCCAGGTACACCTTACCTCCATCAAATTCTTTGTATTCAGAAAACCAATCTCTATTAAAGATCATATGGAAAGATGCACCTCAATCAATTAACCATGGATCATTACTTGCATGAGTTGCCAAAGCTGCATTGAGTGTGTCACCATCTTCCTTCTCGAACTTAGAATCAGAATCAAATCTCTTCTTTTTTTTCTTCTTTTCTTCTTTGCATTCCTTACAAACATGCCCAGGCTTACTGTAGTTCCAACAAATAACTTTGGACTTTCTAGGAGATTTAGATCTCCCCTTGGACTTGTATTTTTCACGCTTCTCATTTTTCTTACCTTTTTCCTTAGGTATTCCACAAAAATTTAGGGCATCCTTGGCACTGATGGATACCTTCCTCTTCATCTCTTTAGAAAGCAAAGAACCCACCACATCTTCAGTATTTAATATAACAGAAGTACTCCCAATAGCCATAACAAGAGAATCCCACAAATCAGGAAAAGAACAAAGCAAAATCTAACAATTCTCCTCCTCATCCATTTTGACACCAACCAATGCCAACTAAGCCACCAACATATTGAATGCTTCCAAGTGTTCTGTATTTTTTCCACCCTCTTTTATTCTTAAGGAATATAGTTTCTTCATCAAGAAAATCTTGTTCACTAAAGATTTTTCTTGATACATCTCACCAAGCTTCTTCCATAGTTTTTGTACAGAGGTCTCTTCATGGACATTGATTAAAATAGAGTCTTCCAAGCACAATCTGATTAGACCCTTGGCTTTACATTCCATAACATCATATTGAGCAGCTAGAGTAGGATTTGTAGGCCTTGAAACATTCTCATCAACATCATCCCACTAATCTCGATCTATCAATAGTTCCTCCATCTTCAACTTCCACATTTCAAAATTATTTCCAAAAATTTATCCACCTCTATTCTCCCTGATGAACTTGCCATCTGAAAATTCCTACAACAAGATCACAAAGTATCTTCTACATAAGCTCCCACTCAAATCTAGATTAGTTCAAAAAACCCAACCCACAACTAAAACTAAATGTGATCAGGCTCTGATACCACTTGTAAGGAAGCTAAGGTAGTAGAACAACTTCCTACACTAATCTTGAGAGGAGAATAATGCAAAAACTTTTACAAATCTTTAATAGTTATAGAAACTTAAATAGAAATATCATGCATACCACAACATAATGATTTATGTGGGGAAAACCCTTTCAGGAGAAATACCCCACACTCCAAAATCTGCCCAATATATTATTCAAAAATCACAAATATTACAATATACTTGTAAAGCAAGATTCTCATAGGGGTATCACCACTCAGAGATCTAGAGGTAACACAACCGCTATCAAAATCTCAAAATACATCACAATACACAGCCATAATACAACACCCTCATAAAATAGGGTTTCCTTCTAGGGCAAGTCAATCCAACAAAATATCAACCGTTAGATATGAAGCCTAATGATGAATGGTCCAGATTTACAATACCTTATGTATTTGCAAGGTTGAGACACATTTTCTCAACAATAAACTCTAGGCACTAGAGAGTGAAAGGGAAAGATGAACCTAGAAACACCATCAAGAAAGAGTATGTACCTTCAGTATCTTATGTTTATTTTAATCATATTTTAAATACTTGATACAAGAACATGCTACTATGCCATTAAAGTGGAAATATACATAGTTGAATTCCCATCACATTAACCCTTAGAGGAAGGATAATTTAGTTTGCATATCTAAGTAAATTTTAGAAACATAACAACATGTAAGTTAACACTTTAAAAACGTGAAAGAAGAAGAATAGAACAATAAAATACAAAAGAGAAGAAAAAACAATATACATGGGGAAAACCATTTCAAATAAAAAACCCCACACTCCAAAGAATTGAACCAATGTATTAATATGTAATAAACTGATAAGAACAGGGTTGGATTGAGACAATCACAATCTCAATGCTCTAAGTCCTTGCCTTGAGAACTCCTAAGGTGTCACTTCATCCACCATTCAACCTGTAGGTCCTCTGCTAGTTTAGGTACCCCTGGTTCATTGCCAACCCTGCTATCAATTCCAATTTGCTGCTACCAAGCAATTCTTGGAATTTTTCCTCACAATCTCCATCTAGCCCTTAGTCCTTTTAAAGACTAGACAACCTCTACTGCCTCCTAACTTGCTTGCAGGGGTGTGCTTAGGCTTCCATGGTTTCAAAACCATCAAGGAAGGGTTCTTTTTTAACCTCCATGCTCTAATTCTCCATCGCTATCACAAAACCCTAGTCTAGGGTTTGGGAAAGGCTACTAGGATCAGGCCTCCTCAAACAATAAAAATGCTCAATACTCCTCCCTGCTCAATGAACACCATAACCTCAAAGAAAGAACCCTAGCTCAATTTTGGAGCACTTCAAGATTTTAGTGGTTTCAGCCCTTCTCAGGCCGTACACAGGGTTATTCCTGATTTGAGAATTTTAGGGCTTTTTAAGCCTTTTCTTAGATACAAAGAGGATTGTCTTCTTCCTTCAACCACAAGATGAATTGGTGATGATTCCTGCCTCTTGTCAGACCTTTGTAAGGTCCCCTGCAACCTTTCCACATCCTGGGTTTCCAATGGTTAGTCACCCTTGCAACGTTGGAAGCAATTTTGCACAGTCTTTCCTAACCGGGCATAGTCTGCTCGCCTAGGAATAGACTCTTTGCATGCTCCTTGAACTCCTACAATCCCCTATTGCTAACCTATGTACAAGGATGGGGTTTATCCACATTCCCATTACTTCCATACTCCTTGGTACGGTGGGAGTGCAGTCTAAACCTCCATGTTATTGAATTTACCAGTCAAAACAAAACTAAAGAAAGAGACGCAGAAATTACAAAGTGAAAGAAAGCAATGGAAAAGTTATCTAAAATGCCAATACAAAGCTTTAGAAGGATTCTCTACATGCTATAAAATCAACAAAATTCCTTGTCTAATCCATTTAGCAGCAGGCACGCGGCCAAGAACAGAAAATCGGAACTTTTTACACACAAAAATCACTGTTTCTTGCTTGTTCTCATGAAACTGCCATGCTCAAAATCCTCCAACCTCCTTCCAAGGTTGAGAAAACTCTTTTACAATGCTTTGGAAATGGTTAGGTTTCCTTCTCCAAGCCTAAGATCGGTCAAAAACCTCTTGTTGTAAAACACACTAGTGTGTTTTTCAATTTTAGACAAAACTTAGGAATCAACCACACAAAGGATTCCCAACTTATTTAACTTTTAACCAAAGAAAAAAAAGGTCCTCAAACACAACCTATATGGTGTTAAAGACCTTACACAACAAAATAAAAATATTTTTAAAACAAATCTTCAACATATGCTTGCACTTTGGCAGGTGCTCCTGCACCATTCTCCCCCTCTCAGCACAAAGATCAAGGAACTTGAGGTGATATCAGTGATAGATCAATGCCTAGCTTCTTAAAATTAGCTTCCTCAACCCAGGTAGCCTCTGATTCATGTTTGTTCCTCCACTTGACAAGGTGCTCCATGTATGCCTTGTGTCTTGTAGCTTTCTTCACCCTGGACTCCAAGACCTTCTCTGCCTGAGGTTTCTCTTGATTTGGAAGGGGTATATTACTGATATCTTGAAAGATTTCTTGACTGTTCTGAACTTCATCACTGACTGTTCCCTTGTACCTAATCAAATCAGCAACATTAAAGACTGGAGATATGCCCAAATCTGATGGGAGTTCTACCTTGTATGCATTCTTCCCATACTTGGCTAACACCTTGCATGGTCCTACTCCTTTCATCTGCATTTTGGTTGACATGCCCTTCTGCAACCTTGATTTGTTAAGATGAACCATAACATAGTCACCTACTTGAAACTGCACATCCTTCCTTGATAAGTCAACTTTATCTTTCAATTTTTGTGTTGCTGCTATGATTGTCTTCTTAACCTACTCATGAATCTCCTTCATGGTCTGAGTGAAGTCTTCTGCATGTCCACTCCTATTCTCCATTGTTCCAAGGTCTCTAAGTTCACAAACTCCTCTTGGGTGCATCCCATACACAACTTCAAATGGACTTTTTCCTGTAGTTCTATTTACACTGTCATTATAAGCATACTCAGCTTGAGAAATCACCATATCCCATGTCTGTCCATATTCCTTTGTCAAGCACCTCAATAGGTTACCTAACACTCTGTTAACCACCTCTTTTTGACCATCGGTCTGAGGATGGTAAGCTGATCCAAAAGACAGATTTGTTCCCAATCTGCTCCATAGTGTTTTCCAAAAATGGCTCATGAACTTCACATCCCTGTCTGATACAATGCTCAATGGCAATCCATGGATTCTTACAACTTCCTTGAAGAAAAGATGGGTTATGTAACTTGCATCATGGGTGGTTTTGCAAGGAATGAAGTGACTCATCTTGCTAAATCTATCCACAACTACATAAATATTGTCAAACCCTGCCTTAGTCTTGGGAAGTCCTACCACAAAATCCATACTAACACACTCCCATGGTCTATTGGGAATGGGTAAAGTTTGATACAAACCTGCATTGTTGGCTCCCCCTTTGGATTTCATGCAAACAACACACTATTCCACATATCTTCTGACATCTCTTGCTAACTTAGGCCAGTAATAGAACCTTTGTACCAGCTCTAAAGTTTTATTTATTCCAAAATTCCCTCTAAGACTGCCATTGTGTTTCTCTTCGATCAGATTTTCCCTCATTGATCCTCTTGGGACACATAACAGATTACCCTTAAATAACAATCCATTTTGTAGAGTATACTCAGCATATTGACTATGAAAGTGATTTTCAAAATCTGAACATACCTTGTAGGCTTCTGAGAAATCTTCATCCTCACCATAGAGATCTTTGAAACTCTATAATCCAATGCTTTTCAGCTGTATCTCTTGGACTGTCAACATTCTCCATCTTAATGCATCTGCTACTTTGTTTTGCTGCCCCTTCTTGTGCTTAATGGTAAATGTAAAGGCTTGGATGTACTCCATCCATTTCAAATGTCTATTGCTTAACTTCTCTTGGGTGTTGATGTAACTGAGTGCCTGGTTATCTGTGAAGACCACAAACTCTTTGGGAAATAAATAATGCCTCCACTTCCTAAGGGACTGCACTAAAGCATAAAGTTCTAGATCATAGGTGGAGTATTTTTGTTTGGCTTCATTTAGCTTTTCACTAAAGAAGGCTACAGACCTACCTTCTTGACTGAGTACTCCTCCTACTGCTACTCCACTTGCATCACACTCAACTGTGAACAACTTATCAAAACTAGGCAATAACAAAATTGGTTGAGTTGCCACTTCTTGTTTTAGCTTTTCAAACCCTTTATCAGCTTCTTGAGTCCACTTAAACTTTGTTTTTAAACCGCCTTTAATATTATCTAGCACTGGTGCACATATACCACTAAAATTCCTGATGAATTTTCTATAAAACTGAGCTAAACCATGAAAACTCCTTACCTCTGTTGCTGTGGTTGGTGTAGGCCAGTTTAGGATGGCTTCCACCTTGCTTGGATCCATCTTTAGGGTTCCTTGGGATACTACAAAGCCTAGATACACAAGTTCTTGTTTGAAGAACTCACACTTCTGAAGGTTGATTGCTAATTGTTCTTCTTGTAGCCTTTTAAGAACCATCTCCACATGTTTCAAATGTTCCTTTGTTGTCTTACTGGAAATCAGTATATCATCAAGGTAGACTACTACAAAAATCCATGTGAAATCGTTAAGCACCTCATTCATTAGTCTCATGAATGTGCTAGGGGTATTTGAGAGGAAAAATAGCATCACTTTCCACTCATACAAGCCATCATTTGTCTTAAAAGTTGTCTTCCATTCATCACCCTCCTTGATTCTGATTTGATGATACCCGCTCTTAAGATCTAACTTGGTGTAGAATTTTGCACCTCCAAGACAATCCATCAAGTCTTCAATTCTAGGTATTGGGAATCTATACCTAATTGTGATTCTATTAATTTCTCTAGAATCAGTGCATAACCTCCACTTACCTCCTTTCTTTGTTGCTAAAACAACTGGGACTGCACAAGGACTAATACTCTTTTGAATCAAGCCTTGATCCAACAACTCCTTCACTTGTCTAGCCACTTCAAGATTCTGATCTGGTGTGATTTTGTATGCTGCTTTGTTAGGTAATGAAGCTCTAGGTATAAATTCAATTTGATGACTTATTGCTCTCTTTGGAGGTAGGGTTGCAGGTGTACCATCACTGACAATTTTCTTGTATTTTTCTAGCAGCCTTTGAACTGTTTTAGGTATGACTATCTTCTCAGCCTTTTCTTCATCTTTTGACTACATTAGGACCACATATCCTTCATTCCCTTGATGTAGGTCCTTAATGAACTCCTTGCCACTGCTCAACATGATATTAGGAACCTTTGACTGCCCCTCATCTTCCTCTAATAATGATTGCAACTTGAAAGTTCTTCCATCCTTCTTGAATTCAATGGTGTTCTCCTTCCCATGATATATAGCACCTATGTCATATTTCCATGGCCTGCCAAGCAAAAGATGGCATGCATCCATGGGTAGTACATCACAAATCAGCTTGTCTTTGTAGCCTCCAATTGAGAATTCCACTATAACCTGCTCATTCACTAGAACACTCTTCCCTTTATTCAGCCATGTGACATTGTAGGGATTGGTATGAGGTACCTTCTGCAATTTTAACTTAGTTACTACCTCCTTAGAGATGATATTATCTATAGAACTAGAATCTACAATGACCTTGCATACCTTTCCAAATATCTTGCACCTTGCTCTAAAAAAAGCTCTCCTTTGCTTGGGTTCTTCCTTGACCGGTTGTCTAATCAAAACCCTGTTAAACATCATATTTTCACCTACTTCTGATTCTATATGACTAATCTCAGGTGATTTGACACTCATGGTGTCCTCTTGTGCATAGGCCACTCTCTTCTCACTACTAGATGAAGAAGCTTTCTCCGGGCACCTATAAGCCGGATGACCTAGCTGATTGCAATGGTAACATTTCATGGTGGCAAAGTAAGAGTTACTTCTGCCTGCTCCTCTTCCTCTGTTTGAACCTCCTTGAGGTCCTCTTCTTCTATTGAATCCTCCTCTCGATGATGTTTCACCACCATGCTAGGTAAGCTTAGATTCTCCTTGGTTTCTTTGATCATTACCTCTTCCTTGGTAACCTCCACGCTATCCTCTTTGATCTTTGCCTCTTCCTCTACCCTTAGAGGACTGATCATGCTTCCTTTTATTCCTTTCTTCAATCTTTATAGCCAGCTAATAACATTGGTGGACTGTCTTGGGGCTGAGTAAAGCCATCTCTTCCTGTATGTTCCACTTCAAGCCATTAAGGTACCTAGCCACTTTTAGGCTCTCATCTTCTGCCACATTTGATCTCAAGCAAAGCTTCTGAAACTCTTCAGTATAGATGTTGACATCTTGGTATTTTTGTCTTAAACTCTGCCTCTTCTTGTGAAGTTGGATCTCATAATCATCTGGCATATATACTTCCTTTACCTTAGCAACCATTCCTTTCTAGGTTGATATGGGCTGCTTGCCTCCTTTCTCCCTTTTAGTCTGGACAAATTTCCACCATGTCAAAGCTGATCCTCTCAACCTTGATTTTGCAACCTTCACTTTCTGAGCTTCAGTGACTCCATCACATTCAAAGTGGTTCTCCATGCCATCTATCCAATCCATGACCAAATCAGGATCCATCTTTCCATGGAATAGTGGTATGCCCTCAAGTCCTTTTCCACTCAGGGCTTTTAATGCCTTCAAGAAAGGCTCCTCCTCTAGAAAAAGATCAGGTTCAGGGACTTTGTCTTCCTCTGCAACCTCTTCTTCTTTTGGCACTTTACCTTCCAACCTTGCATTGTTCAATGCCTTCTCCAATTGCTCTATTCTTTCTTTCAGGGACTTATTGTCCTCTTCTTGTTCTTCAACCATCTTGGCTAACTGTGCATTTGTCACCATGGTGGGGGTTTCACTTGACTCAACTTCTGACATATAAGCTACTTTCCCAAATCTTTCACTGCTCTGATACCAATTTGATAAGTACAGGGTTGGATTGAGACAATCATAATCTCAATGCTCTGAGTCCTTGCCTTGAGAACTCCTAAGGTGTCACTTCATCCACCATTCAACCTATAGGTCCTCTGCTAGTTTAGGTACCCCTGGTTCATTGTCAACCCTACTATCAATTCCAATTTGCTGCTACCAAGCAATTCTTGGAATTTTTCCTCACAATATCCATCTAGCCCTTAGTCCTTTTAAAGACTAGACAACATCTATTGCCTCCTAACTTGCTTGCAAGGGTGTTCTTAAGCTTCCATGGTTTCAAAACCATCAAGGAAGGGTTCTTTTTTAACCTCCATGCTCTAATTCTCCATCACTATCCCAAAACCCTAGTCTAGGGTTTGGGAAAGGCTACTAGGATTAGGCCTCCTCAAACAAGAAAAATGCTCAATACTCCTCCCTGCTCAATGAACACCATAACCTCAAATAAATAACCCTGGCTCAATTTTGGAGCACTTCAATATTTTAGTGGTTTCAGCCCTTCTCAGGCCGCACACAGGGTTATTCCTGATTTGAGAATTTTAGGGCTTTTTAAGCCTTTTCTTGGATACAAAGAGGATTGTCTTCTTCCTTCAACCACAAGATGAATTGATGATGATTCCTGCCTCTTTTCAGACCTTTTTAAGGTCCCCTGCAACCTTTCCACATCCTGGGTTTCCAATGGTTAGTCACCCCTGCAATGTTGGAAGCAATTTTGCACAGTCTTTCCTAACCGGGCATAGTCTGCTCGCCTAGGAATAGACTCTTTGCATGCTCCTTGAACTCCTAAAATCCCCTACTGCTAACCTATGTACAAGGATGGGTTTTAGCCACATTCCCATTTCTTCCATACTCCTTGGTACGGTGGGAGTGCAGTCTAAACCTCCATGTTATTGAATTTACCAGTCAAAACAAAACTAAAGAAAGAGACGCAGAAATTACAAAGTGAAAGAAAGCGATGGAAAAGTTATCTAAAATTCCAATACAAAGCTTTAGAAGGATTCTCTACATGCTATAAAATCAACAAAATGCCTTTTCTAATCCATTTAGCAGCAAGCACGCGGCCAAGAACAGAAAATTAGAACTTTTTACACAGAAAAATCACTGTTTCTTGCTTGTTCTCATGAAACTGCCACGCTCAAAATCCTCCAACCTCCTTCCAAGGTCGAGAAAACTCTTTTACAATGCTTTGGAAATGGTTAGGTTTCCTTCTCCAAGCCTAAGATCGGTCAAAAACCTCTTGTTGTAAAACACATTATGTTTTTCAATTTTAGACAAAACTTAGGAATCAACCACACAAAGGATTCCCAACTTATTTAACTTTTAACCAAAGAAAAAAAATGTCCTCAAACACAACCTAGATGGTGTTAAAGACCTTACTCAACAAAATAAAAATATTTTTAAAACAAGTCTTCAACATATGCTTGCACTTTGGCAAGTGCTCCTGCACCATAAACTCTATTAAAATATACTTGCATGGTCCAATCCTTAACATGGAGATTAAAATTTCTCTCCTCTCTAGAGGAAATATAACAACATAACCTTGCAATGAAAAATTATCCTCTCAAATCCTCAAGAAAACTCTCATATTTATAGAGAACCAAGATAGAGGCCTAAAAAAAGTATCCCCAATCTTCTAGAAATCGAAGAACTACAAAATCTCAAAGAGCATGAGCTTTAAAATCAACTTGCTAAAGAAAAATAGCCTTATCCTCATCTTGGGTGCCTATATCCAAGAAAAATATCAAGCTACTATGGAAGATTTTTGGGTTGAGGAAAGAAAAAATAAACCCTAAAAACTAAGAGAAAGTTGAATAAAAATAATGTGCCCTAAATAGGGCCAAAGCCCTAAATTAACCATAAAAAATAAGAGAAATTTGAAATAATATAAGAAAAACAAAATCAAACCTACAAAACCTATGCACACAAAAAACACAAACCCTAGGTTCATGATCATCCCTTAGGGAATAATATGAAAATAGGTTTTATGGAAGAAAAAGTTAATAGAGAAAAACCCAAAACCTTACTATGAGGAAAGTAAAACAACAAAAAATGAAAGGAATGAAAGAAAGAGAGAGAATGAAAATGGGAACCTATCTCATAGCTTGTGTTTTATCAATTCGAGGAGGTTTGTGAAAGGAAATGAAGTTCAAGCACACTAAATCCACTAAATCTATCTCAAGTAACAAGGGATCACATTATAATTTTTTGGCAAGGAGGTAGAGGAGATTGCCAAAGCTAAGATGCACAAAAATGTGAGATGAAGAGAAAAATGGAGGGAGATGGAGTTATAAACTAATAAAGAAGGCATTTTTATTCATTGTAAATGCACAGAGGAGGTTGAGGGAGCATTGAGAGTCAAATATTGGAGAGAAATTTGAACCAAGTTTCGATGAAAACTCGACACTCAATTAGAAATCACAAGGAATAAACATAAGAGTGGGGATCGAGTCATAGGGAGAAACTAGTACTTGGAACTAAGTTTTAAGTCCATCTAGGGACCCATTATTTGGTAAGATAAAATAAAGATAGAAGGTGAAGAGGGGTAGTAGTTGGGTCATGAGAGGAACTTGGAACATGGAACCAAGGTTCCAAGTTTTGAGTGGGGATCACAACTTGACAATAACCAAAGGAGTTCCATAGATTGTGAGAGTCCTAGAACTCAAGTAAAGGATATCAAACTTGAAGGAAAAGGACCTAAAATGGGGGACCCACAACTTACTAGCACAAAAAAATAAAATGAGAAAATGGAAAGGAAACCAAAATAAAAGCATTGGGGTCCTTGACGTTTTAAGCAAGAATATGAAGTGTGTATGTAAGACATAATAAATGGAAAATCGATTGGGAAAAATATTCTAAGAATTTTGGAACTTCTAACCCTTCAAATGCATAGAATTTATGGTTTAAACTAATTCCAAAAAATCAATCTAGATGCAAAAAAAATTAAGGAAATGGAAACTACAAAGGACTCAGGTAATGGGGAATCCCTATGTGTGTGAAATGATTAATTTATTTCCAATCAACTTTACTAAAACCAAGATATATAAGTGGGATTACATTTTTTATGTGTAGTGATTTCTTGGGCATAGATATGTTGCTAATTAGGCATGCATAACCTTGAAAGACTTACCTCTTGTTTCCTCTTAGCATATCTTTATTACTATCCATACATCCATAACCCCGGTAGAGTTACTTGATTCACCCAAGAAAATTGAAGATGAGGATTTTTTGTTTAATTTTCACTACATGTCATTATTTTCATGATGTTTATTTTCTTTTAAAGTAATTTTTCTTTTAGGAAAAAGGTGAAGAACACCTATAATATAATTAATTATAATATTCTTACAAAAGATATGAGACTATAATGTTTGTATAGTATCATAGAAGGCTATCCAAGCCAATGAAAAGGTCATAAACAGCTAGTTACATGAGCACCATGAAAAAAGAAAACTATATACTAAACCAATGATCAAAAGAGGGTGGGGGAAATCTAATTACACCACGTTATGGGTGGCATCAAGCTCCACTATCCATGCAAAGTCATCCATAGGCTCTAAATTGTTCAGTTTTTTTAGGAACTAGCAACCCATACATGCCAAAGCTCTGTGTTGCATGAGTGTCATCGTGTGGAAATTTTCAAGGAATGGGAGCCATTCCACCACAATTCCTCCTTGTAAACTATCTACATCACTCAAACTCGGGACTCCAACCCCATACCTTGCCACACCTAGTGTTTCCTCCAACCCTCCAAGGTTGTGTTTCTCAAACAATGTCAAAGCCAACTCCCACACTAGCTCCTTTTTTCTCACCTAAATCTAGGAGAGAGGCCATGAATCATGATTTGATGTCAGTGCTAACCCTATACCTCCCATCAATTAACAAGAAATTAGCACTTGGGATCATCTTTATTGCTTTCAAATCCCTACCACTATGGTGCTTCATTATCACCTTCAACCTCTAGTTTGTTATGTCACCTACAAAATACATCTAACAACGCAAGCTTGTGAGGAAGATAGGAGTATCCATTCTCTATAGGAACTCAAGCTGACTATGAGAAGTATGGTAAAGTTATCACACCACTACTTTAAATTAGCAAGATGCTTCGTCCTCCCATGCTTCACATGAGAGGAAATCATCTCCAGATTTATACCCTGATAGGAGTAGTATTGAGGATTCCCTAAGGAGCTTTATTTCCATTATGACAGCACGTGATTGAGGATTCCCTAAGGAGCTTTATTTCCATTATTGCAACACGTGCAATCTCAATGCCAAAGTATACTACAGCCACATTACCATGCATGGTTGATCCTCAAGGCATTTTTCAAACTGGAGAAGTGTGTGCCATATCACATCCAAACAATCAACCATTCTGAGCTTGCCAGTTGATGATGTCATCAAGCTAAGTGACATTAGTTAATGCACATCACATTAGCCAAAGTGGAGGAGATGGGCTAACTTTTACCTCTAAATAGAAAGCATGTAAGTTGAAGACAACAGTACCACTTTTCAATACCTCGTAACTTGGAGCAACCAATGCTCAGGTAAGACACTTGAGAAAGTGATCTAGTACCACATGTTTATGAGTCGAAACTGCAAAAGGTTTGTATGAATTTAGCACTAGCATTAGCGGTGCTAAAATTTTACTAGCACCTAGGTAATGTCAAATATGGGCCTTTATTCTTTAGAATGTGTGTGGGTTCACCACACATCAGCCTCCTCCATTTCCTCATGGGGGGCCCATCAGAAGTTTCAGCCAATTGTGCACCACCATTTACTTGCAACACTTAGGAGCTTCTCTGGGTTGTTCCAACTCGACACATGGCTTAATATGAGAGCAAGTGCTTAATAAAACAAAAACACCACTCACCTTTTTTGGTGGTGCGTGAAGCTTGGCACCTTAGTGCATTGCGTTATAAACTTAATCCTCCAAGCTCGGTAGGAGCTTCGTAGCTTAAAAAACTTTTAACTTGAATGTAAAAAGGGCCCACAGATGGAGGAAAATATTTGATAAAGGGACCAAAAAGTTGGAATATGAAGGCTAACTAAGAAAATGAGTATTGGAACTTGGATAAATGGCGAGAATCTTATAGTCAAAGATGGTCTGGTGGGGCTTGGGACACCAACAACTTTCATGAGGACAAACTTCTTATATGAAAACCCCTTTGAAGAGTGGAACCTAATTGCTACAAAAGCATACTAATGGTGTTGGTACCCAACACATCCCAATATGTTTAATGTTTGATACTTGCACCATGCTAAAGATAGCACTAGAAACCTAGACAAAGATACTACTACCAAATCTCAACACCATGAGCTTTGTACACTTAAAACACAAATAATGTTAGATCATCTACCCTTTATGGGATGAAATTCATTGTTGATCAGGTGTGCTAGGGTAGGATAGTTATCAAAGTCTATTTGGTTAATTTGGAGTGCCCCCTCATTTAGGTCACAACACATATTTTCCAACAAATTTGCTACTTTATTACCCTCTCTATAGCAATAGGTGAGCTGGTAAGAATCAAAGCCTTGTAACATTTTGAAGCCTTGATTTAGGATGGAACTTAACAACCAACTAATTGAGTTTGTTTTTTTTACATGTGTTGATTATGATCACATAGAATCTCTTTCAATCCATATGTGTTTAGTGCATGTTTCCTTTGCCATTCTCAAACCTACAAGTTAGGAAAATGTGTTTCAACCTTGCAATTACATAAGGTTTATTGTTGATAGGTAACCATGGGGGGCATGGGGGGTGCAGGGTACCCCCTATGAGGGGTCCAGGGGGATCATTGCCTTGACAAGGGCTCAAGAGAAGCACCCCGAAAATCCAAAATTTATGTATATTGTATTATTATAAATATGGATCATTCATCATTAGGTCTTAGATCTAATGGTTGATATTTTTTTGGCTTGACTTTCCCTAGAATACAACTCAATTTTATGAGGGTGTTGTATTACTATTGTGTAGTGTGATGTATTCTAAGAGTTTGATAGCAGTCATGTTGCCTCTAGATCTCTAGTCGGTGGTACTCTTGTGAGAAGCTTACTCTACAAGTGTATTATAATCTTTGTGATTTCTAAATAATATATTGGGAAAATTTTGGAGTGTGGGATTTTTCTCCCAAAAGGGTTTTCCCCACGTAAATTATTATGTTGTGGTATGCATGATATTTATGCTTATTTTTATTTAAGTTTCTATAACTATTGAAAATATCCATAAAGTTTTACATTATCCTCCTCTTAATATTAGTGTAGGAAGTTGCTCTGCTACCTTAGCTTCCTTATAAGTGGTATCAAAGACTAATCACCTTTGGTTTCGGTTGTGGGTTGTTGGGTTTTTTGAACTAATCCATATTTGTGTGGGATATTGTGCAGAAGATACTTTGTGATCTTTTTGCAAGAATTTTCAGATGGAAAGTTCATCAGGGAGAATAGAGGTGGATAAATTTTTTGGAAATAATTTTGAAATATGGAAGCTAAAGATGGATGATCTATTGATAAATCAAGATCTATGGGATGTTGTTGATGAGAATGTTTCAAGGAATGTAGATCCTACTTTGGCTACTCAATATGATGTTATGGACCGTAAATCCAAGGGTCTAATCAAATTGTTCTTGGAAGACTCATTTTTAATCAATGTTCATGAAGAGACCTCTACATAGAAACCATGGAAGAAGCTTGGTGAGATGTATCAAGCCAAATCTTTAGTGAACAAGATTTTATTGAGGAAGAAATTATATTCCTTGAGAATGGAAGAGGGTGGATGAATCACAAACCACCTGGAATCATTCAATATGTTGGTGGCTCAATTGGCATCGGTTGGTGTCGAAATGGATGAGAGGAGAAACGTCAAATCTTTCTTTGTTCTTTATCTAATTTGTGGGATTCTCTTGTTATGGCTATTGGTACTTTTGTTATATTGAAGATTGAAGATGTGGTGGGTTCTTTTCTTTTTGAAGAGATGAGGAGGAAGGTATCCATCAGTTCCAAGGAGGCCCTAAATGTTCGTGGAAGACCTAATAAAAAAGGCAAGAAGAATGAGAAGCATCATAAATCCAAGTCCAAGTGGAGATACAAATCTCATGAAAAAGCCAAAGTTATTTGTTGGAACTCCAGTAAGACTGGACATATTCTTAAGGACTACAAAGAAGTAAAGAAGAATAAAAATAAGGGATTTGATTTTGAGTTTGAGTTTGAGAAGGAATATGGTGATGCATTCATCACAACTTTTACAACTAATGTAGGTAATGATGCATGGTTAATTGACTCAGGTGCATCTTTCCATATGAACTTTAATAGAGATTGGTTTTATGAATATGAAGAATTTGATGGAGGTAAGGTGTACTTGGGTGATGATTCTTATTTAAATATTGTTGGTCATGGTAAAGTTAGAATCATGTTTCTTGATGGTAAAATAAAAAGGATTAATGGTGTGTTGCATATCCCTGGATTAGCACAAAATTTGTTATTTGTGAGAAAACTAATAGATGCAAGTGTGCAAGTAGTATTTTCTAATGCAGGATGCCAGATGGTTAGAGGTTCTATGGTGATTGCTAGAGGTGTCAAATATGGTACATTGTATAAGCTTGATGCATACACTATTGATTGTAATAGTACTTCTGTGAAAAGCAAGTATATGAAAGAGGTGAGGGTTTCATCTTCAGTAGATTGTCATGGCTTCTAAGTACCCAAGGGTGCTCTTTCTTCTTAATCAAAGTTACCTACAGAGAGAAATATGTTGACACCAGAGACTTAGCCACATTGGAGAAAAGGGTCTAAGGACCTTGAAAAATAAAAACCTTGTTGAATGGTTTTCTTATTGTAATCTTGAATTTCATTTTTGTGAGCATTGCATTTATGGAAAACAAAATCGTGTTTATTTTTACTCGAGTTTTTATAAATCTTATGGTGTATTGGATCTTATTCATTTTGATGTGTTTGGTCTTGTAGATGTTACTTCAATTGGTAAATCCACATATTATGTTTCATTTATTGATGCTTATAGTAGAAGGACATGGGTGTATTTTCTAAAGAGTAAATCTGAATTTTTTAGTCAATTTTAAAAATTTAAAGCAATGGTTGAGTTGTAGACTAGAAAGAAAATAAAAAGTTTGAGGACCGATAATAGTGGTGATTTTTTCTCTAATAGTTTTGATAGATTCTATAAAGATTGTGGTATCCATAGACAAAATCAAACTTTGTATTCTCCACAATAGAATGGAGTTGTAGAAAGAATGAATAGGATATCAATAGAGAAGGCTAGGAGAATGTTGAGTGGTGTTGGTCTAGAACAAAGGTTTTGGGCTGAAGTTGTTGTCACTGCTTATTACTTGATTAACATGTCTCCTACATCAACTCTTGTTGATAAGATTCCTATAGAGGCATGGTTGAGTCACAAGCCTTCATTAGGACATCTTAGAGTTTTTGGTTGTGAGGCATATGCACATGTGCTAAAGGAGAAGAAAACAAATTTGGAGAACAAGGTTGTGAAATGTATCTTCATCAGATACAGTTATGGTGTGATAAGATACAAGCTTTGGAATCTTTTTGCATAAAAGGTAATATATAGTAAAAGTGTTATTTTTAGAGAAACTAAGCCTTCTTTTATTACATTGCAGCCAGAAAAAAGTAAACAAGATGTGATTCAACTTCCTTCTACACCTTAGAAAGTTGAATCGAGGCTCATGGATAGACAAGAAGTTGAGGAGAGCTCATCTATCTCTAAATATTCAGAAGAGGGGGAAGAACTTGGATGATTGGAGATGTATTTTTTCTTTGAATACTAACATGGATGAATCTAGATCGGTAGAAGATGCATTAGGTATGAATGATGAAGAATATTGCTATGGATGAAGAAATAGCAGCTTTGAAAAAGAATGATAAGTGGGATCTTGTACCATTTCCTAAGGGAAGAAAACATGTTGGTTGCAAATGGGTGTTCAAGAAAAAGATTGGTTCAGATGGAGGTATTCAGAAGTACAAAGCAAGGTTTGTTGTGAAAGGTTACTCTCAAGTTGAAGGTGTTGATTATGGTGAGATATTTTCCCCTATTGCAAAAATGACATCCATTAGATTTTTTCTTTCTATTGTTGCTACTTATGATTTAGAGGTTGAGAAAATGGATGTGAAAACTACTTTCCTTCATGGTGACTTGGAGGAGGATATTTATATGGCATAGCCAAAGCACTGTGTGGTGAAAGGTAAAAGTAAATTGGTTTGCAAAATGAAGAAATCTTTGTATGGCCTAAAATAGAGTCCTAGGATGTAGTACCAAAAATTTGATACATATGTGTTGAGTTTAGGATTTGAGCATTCTAAATTAGATCATTATTTTTATTATAAAAATAATGGTGATCATTTCTTGTTTATAAATTATATGTCGATGATATGTTATTTATTGGTAAACGAAAAGGTATGATTTTAAAATGAAATCTCAACTTGCTACTAAATTTGAAATGAAAGACCTTGGTGAAGTTAGACACATTCTTGGGATGGAAATTAAAAAAGATAGAGTGAATAGAAAGATATGTATTGGCCAAAGTAAGTATTTCAATTCAATTTTACAGAGGTTTGATATGCAGGATTGTAGACCATTGTGTGTTCTTTTTTCAGCTGGAACAAAGTTATCTATTTCAGATTGTCCAATATCCCCATTAGAGATGGAATACATGAGCATAGTGCCTTACCAAAGTGCAATTGGAAGTTTGATGTATGTTATGGTTTGTACTAGACCAAAAATTTCCCAAGCAATGGTAGTTCTTTCCAGATATATTTATAATCCTAGAAAATTTCATTGGGATGAAGTTAAAAGAGTCTTCAGATATTTGTGCAATACATTAGGGTATTCCTTGTGTTATCATAGTAATATGACTGAAGATGAGATTTCCCTTGATATTCATGGTTATGTGGATTCAAACTGGGTAGATGATGTTGATAGCAGACAATCCACCAATACTTATGTGTTTACTTTATTTGGTGGTGCAATTAGCTGGATGAGTAAGTGATAGGTTGTGGTTGCTTTGTTCACTACTAAAGTTGAGTATATGGAATCTACTCATGCTTGTAAAGAAGCCATTTGGATTAAGATATTGTGTTCATATATTGGAATAAAACAAGGTGCAATGAAAATTTATTGTGATATTCAAAGTGTGATATGTCTAGCTAAGAACCCAACATTTCATGTTAGGACCAAGCACATTGATGTATAGTATCATTTTGTTAGAGATATGGTCAAAGATGGTAGGGTGAAGCTAGTTAAGGTAGAGCCTTTGATGAATGTTGTTGATTATTTAACTAAGCCTGTGAGCATAGATAAGTTTACTAATATTTGAATTTTATGGGCCTTTCAACCCCTAGCAATTAAAATATGATGTTTATAAACCCTCATGTTCCTCTTGCAAGGTGTTAGACAAGTGGGAGATTTGTTGGGAAAATGTGTCTCAACCTTGAAATTACATAAGGTTTATTGTTGATATCTAAGTGGGAGAAGGCATTAGGGGGACCCCTGTGAGGGGTCTGGGGGGATCATCCCCATAGTGGGGGTCCACAAGCTACGTGCTCTATCGGGGGATCGGGGGCAGTACCCCCAAAATCCAAATTTTATGTATATTAAATTATTGTAAATCTAGACCACTCATCATTAGGTCTCAGATCTGACAATCGATATTTTGATGGCTTGACTTTCCCTAGAAGGAAACCTTGTTTTATGAGGGCATTGTATTACGATTGTGCAATATGATGTATTTTGAGAATTTGATAGCAGTCATGTTGCATATGGATCTCTGGTTAGTGATACTCCTATGAGAAGCTTTCTCTGCAAGTATATTATAATCTTCATGATTTTTGAATAATATATTGGGTAGCTTTAGGAGTGTGGGATTTTTCTCTCGAAAGGGTTTTCCCCATGTAAATCATTGTGTTGTGGTATGTATGATATTTATGTTTATTTTTTCTTAAGATTCTATAACTGTTGAAAATATATGTAAAGTTTTGAATTATCTTCTTCTCAAGATTAGTGTAGGAAGTTGTTATGTTGCCTTAGCTTCCTTACATAGTAATGCTAGTGCCTCTTCTTGATTATTTGTTCCATTTGAAAATTTTAGTGTGAGGGCACTAATAATCTTGCTTGAATGATTCCTTAGTACACAACCTGCACCAAATGTACCCGAGTTTCCTTGAGAGGCCTCGTCGAAGTTAAGTTTTTCCACTCCCAATGAGGGTGGATTTCATACTAACCTGTTGTGATTAGGTTTGGTTTTTGATATCCATGTTCTAGGTTTTGGTGGATGCATCAATTCCCATTGATAAGATATTTTTGTCCCAATTTCATAAGATTTTTCCTAAGCCATTTAATTTATATGCATTATTCATTACTAATTCAAAAATTGATCTTTCGATTTTGTATATCGCTTCTTCCATTGTATAGTATTCCTTTTGAAATATTCTTTTGTTCCTTTCCCATATAAGCACCATATTAGCTTTGAGGGTCTTGTTATCCAAATTGAGGAGAATAAAGAATATTTATTCAATATTGGCCACAAGGATAAAAATGTTATCAGAGAATATTGAAGGGGTGTGACCCAATTTAATTTGTTTTGAAACCATGACCAATAGTGTTGTGAGAATTTGCAAGTTAATAGAAGATGATATATATCCTCTTCTTGATAACCACACAATACACAATTAAAGGGGGCAAATATTTCCATTTTGACCAATCCCTCACAAGTAAGGATGCATTTGTTTAATGCCAACCATTCAAATGACCTTGTTGTTAGAAGGATTGCAAAGTTCCAACATAATTTGTGGGGCCAGTTGGCTAATCCATTGTTCCTTTTTGGATGATTGATGAGTAGCCTAAGTTGACTCTGTAACCGCTTGTCTTGGAAGGAGCCCAAATGAGTATGTCAGGATCCTTGCAAAAAAGGTTTGGTGTTGCTAGAGAATTTTTGCCAGTTGAGACTTTTGGTTTGCTAGGAAGATGCAACCAACAAAGTTTTTCCATTGTGCATTTGAGAGAAGGTTATCTTCCAACTTAGTTTAATCTTTTACTTTTAATCCCCAGTTATGTTTTAAGTATACTCTTGCTTCTTCTAAACCTTCAATTTTGGACAGTGGTGGAAATACATTTCAGGAGTCATCCCAAAAAAATGCTTTTTCCCCATTACATATGGACCAAGTTAAATGTGAGATGATGACCTCTCTACAAGTTATGATAAATTTCCACATCTTAGAACCCTCTGATGGGTTTTCCATTATAAATATTCATTCAGTAATTGGGGAGTCCATATATTTGCTTTGTATGATTCTAGCTCACTTGGAAGATGGTTTTGCAAAAAAAATCCATGATAGCTTGGATCCTAATTCTAGATTCCTTGCATCCATACTGGTAAAAAAAATCCTCCATATTTTTTATCTTCATGGATTTTTTTCCATGAAACTAGTGGGATTTTACTCTTTTTCTTGCTGTCAAGATTCCCATGCCAAAGGAATTTTTTGATACTTTTCTCTATATTCATTTGCATTATTCTTGGTAGCTTAAGGACTAACATAAGATAGTTGGGAATAGCTCAAAAGACTACTTTGGTTGATGTAAGCTTGGCTGCCATTGTTATCCATCATCCTTTCCAAGATGCTATCCTATTTTAAATTTGAGTTAAAAATTTACTCTAGAACTCGGGCTTGTTTGGCCCTAAAAAGAATGGGGTTCCTAGATATTGACTTGGCAACTCATCAAATTTAAAATCACAAATGGATAGGATGTGTTTTGATACCATTGATGAGGTGTTAACAAAGAATATACAAGTTTTTTTAATTTATTTTTTGACCTGATATCCTACAATAAACCTCTAAAACTTTTTTGATGCCTCTTGCTTCTTAGACAATAGATTTTCCAAATAAAAGTGTATTATTTGCAAATAACAAATGGGACATGTTGATGTTGAGTTTGGAATCTCTATACCTTATCATTTACCTTGAGCTTGTGCCCCTGCTATTGCCCAACTCATAGATTCAACCATTAAAATGAAAAGGAAAGGTGATAAAGGATCAACTTTTCTGAAACCTTGTGACGAATTGAAAAATCATGTTGGACTATCATTTACCAAGATTGAAAATTTGGCATGTGATATGTATGAACTAACCCAATGACACCATTTGTGAGAAAATTTGATTTTTTGTAGCACTTTTAGGAGAAAATCCCAATTGAGTCTATCATAGGCCTTCAACATGTCAAGTTTGATAATCATTGCTAGGATTTTATCTTCCTTAATAGAGTACAAAGTTTCATGATCTATTAAAGCCCCTTCAATTGTATCCTTTCTTGGGGAAAAACCACCTTGCTCATCCATGATGGTTCTTGGGATGATCTTAGCTAGTCTCATTGTGATTTCTTTGGAAAAAAATCTGTAGATGGTGTTGCACAATGGTATAGGTCTGAAATCAGCAAAGATGGAGGGGTTCTACTTTTTAGGAATTAGTCCTGTAAAGGTATTGTTCAAATCCTTTAAAATCTTGTTGTTTCTTCTTGACTACTCTAATGATAACATAATTTCTCTCCACATGAACACCCAACCTTTTGGAAGAACATGGCAGTAAACTCATCCAAACTTGGAGCTTTGTCTAGTGGCATAGAAAAACCACTTCTTGTACTTCTTCTAGTGTAAATGGTTTTAACAAGAGCTCATTTTCTTCCTTAGAAATCAACAAAGAAATATGTTGAATAAACTCATATGAAATGTTATTGCTTACTTGGGTGGGTTGTTGATCTATTGCTTTCAATAAGTTTGAAAAGAAACAAATTGTTTCTTGGCTTATTAGTTTTTTTCCTTTAAATTTTTGCCTAAGGGGGAGTTGATGTTAAATATAGAATTTAGTGTTTTTATCCCCTTCTTTGAGCCATAATTCTTTGGATTTCTATCACCAATATATTTCTTCCATTGTCAAAGCTTTCTCTAATTCCAATTGTACTTTTTTATGCAAGCTGAAAGAGGCGTTATTCATTCCACACCTTATGATTTGGTCGTTGATCTCATCAAGTTGAGATTGCAGTTCTATTTTTTGCAAAAAATAAAAATGAAATGTTGTTCATTCCAAACTTTGATTTGTTGTTTTATGTAGGTTATTGTTTTTCTAGTTGAAACATTTTGGTGCCAACAATATAAGGAGAATTTTCCCACCAAAGCTTGAGTTGAGGCAGTAATTGAGGGTCTTTTAATCACATTTCCTAAAACTTAAAGGGTGATTTTGGATGGGATGTTTGTAAAGCTAAGAACAACTAAATAGGAAAGTGGTCTGATCCCAAGAATTAAAGGATACACGATTCAAAAGGAGCTACTTTCACAGACCATTCTACAGAAATTAGAAATATATCCAACCTTTTTGAAATTAGGAAGAAGTCTTTTTGCCTATTTGTCCATGTGAACATGTCATTTTGAGGAGGGTAGTCTAATAGATCATTTTCTAGTATAAATTCCTTGAAGTCTTCCATGACCTTTGGGGGGATTATGCCTCCTTTTTTTGTTATGGTGCAAGATTTCATTGAAGTCTCCCCCCATAAGAACTTTCTTCTCTTTTGGATTTGATAAAGTTGGGGATATGGCATCCCAAAGGATCTTTTTCCCAAGTGTTGATGTGGGAGCATAAACATTAAACAACCAAAAACATAGATCAAAGGAAGTTACCTTAATGAGCATCCAATGTTGTCTTTTAAAGCACTTTATTTATGTTAAATTCCTCAATTCTCAAGTGATGAAGCTTGAATATGGGTTGGGAACCATGATGGTCATCATGATAGAAATATAATTCCAAATTTTCTCTTAGATTAAGAATATTATACTTGATGTAAGCTAATCTATGGATCTTTAAGATGTGTGGTTGTGTTAGATTCCCAATAGCTAAACAAAGATTTCATAGTTCACCAAACCCTTAATGATGCTAGGACTTTCAAGTTTGATAGGGATGATATTAAATCAAATATTTTTAGATCATTTGATTGATCAAGGATTCAAAAATACTCATAGAAAACTCTAACCAAGGATTCCATTATGGGATAAACTCAATATATAGAGGGACCAACTTACTTAATAACTAGGGGTCCCAAAGGGAAAAGAAAGGAACAAAACATAAAACATAAAAAAAAAAAAGAAGTGAAGACTTATCCTACTATGGTTCAAATGGTGGAGAGTGTTTCAATAGGTGAGATAGTTCTTGCAAAGATACACATTGATTATTAATGGGAGAGGTACCCCTATTAGAGAACTGATCCTAAATATGTTTTCCCCTAGGATTTCGGTAATGTGGTAAGGGCCAAGCCAAAGTTTCTCATATTTTTGGTGTTGTCCTTTATCCTCATGCACTTTAACCTAAAGGAGTACTAAATCTAGGATCCTAGAGTCTTTAACCTTAGATTTTTTTTCAAACCAATGCTTGACAATAGCTCAATGATTCATAAAGTGTTGCAAGGAAAAATCTTTTTTCTCTTCTAGACTAACAAGATTTAATATCCTAGCTTCGATTTTGTTATCTCCATCAAAATATTCTTTCATAAACTATAGGGTAGGACTTTTCAAATTGACAAGGTAAATAATAGTCCACACATGGTAAGGGGAAGTTCCTATAGATTACTTGACTCTAGTTTTGTTGGCCCATAAGAAAAATCTCAACATGGTATTGCCAATATCTAAGATTTTTATCTAATATCTTCTTAATAATATCTATCAAATTTGTATTTGTTGACTCTGGTACTATATTCCCTTATGGATAATAATTCAAACAAAATTTCAAAATAAGCCCATGTTCATAAGCATGTATTAAAATTTTGGAAGAAAAGGTAGGGTCATTATCACGTACTAAATAAAATGGAGTTCCAAACTTGGTCATAATATTTTCTTTGATAAATTTGATTACAATTTCTATGATACAATTCTTGTATGATATTGTTTTTCATAATTGAGTGCAATAGTTGATGTTGGTAAGAATGAATTTGTGCCTTTCAAAAGGATTAGGGTTAATCACTCCAATGAAATCTAGGTTCAACTGAGCAAATGGTCTTACCTCGTAAATGGGCTAGAGTGGAAAGGTGAGATTTATTTATGTTATTGGAGTAGTTTGGAATGTGTGACACATTCAAACATGTTGATGATAATTATAGAATATATGAGGCCAATAATAACTAGCCTGTAAGATCCAATGAGCTATAGTATTTTCAGATTTGTGCCCTGTACCATATTTCCCATGAAAAATCTTCTAGAAATTGTTATGCTTCATCATGATTCAAACACTGCAAGTAAATTACTTCAAAAAAAAATTATATAATATGCCTAATTTAATCATATAGTGTGTAATTTACATTGTTAAGGCTCTTCTCTAAGTAGAATCAAATATAAGGGCATTGATTATTTAACAAATAATAAATAATATCTTTATACCAATCATCACTTGTTATGGCATTCATTGTATATTGTTGGTAATTGAACTATGTTAGTGTCTGTGATAGCCCTTTTCCTATTACTAGTTTCATGTGATTCATTTCCAAATCATATTCTTGTTGATTATCCATCCACTTCCCATGTCATTCTCCAAGTTCACTTTGCATTAGTAGGGTTTAATTGCATCATTGGGTACAAGAGTGAAAACTTTGCTCTGTAGGATATAATTCCTATTTTGTTTCATCTTTGACCAATGCAAAAGCTTGTTTCTCTATTTAGGGGTACTCAATAATTTTATGTTTTTGAATGGGAAACTCATAAATGATATTGGTTGCTCATTACTTAGATCCTCTCTCTACATCAAGATTGTGCAACATGTATGTTCAGATGCAAAGGAGTAAATGTAGAATGATCTAGTATAGTTAAGGTTGATCAAAATAGGAACTTCTATGATGAATCTTTTGATATCTTCTAAATATTTTTTTTCCTTTGCTGACCACTTGATCTTAGCATCCTTTTTTAACATATCATTCAGATGATTCACAAATTTTGTGAAACTAGTGATGAACTTTTTGACAATTATTTTTTCCAAAGAAATATTTTATTTCATTTTTACCACCTAGCATATTTAATTTCAAAATATATTCAACCCTATTTGGATAAATGGAGATACCCTTTTTAGAGATCACATGTCCTAAAATATTCCCTTTAATTACTCCAAAAATACACTTCCTTAGATTGAGTGATATGCCATGGTCTTTATAGTATTGTAATATCTTGTACAAATCAATAACATGATCACCTCTATTTATTGAAAATAAATCAAATCATCCATATAAATGATTATGCATTTTTTGACCAAAAATTTGAATGCTACATCCATGTCCCTTTGGGAGGTGACTCCTACATTGATAATCCTAAACAAAGTTCTATATTAAGATAATATGCTCTATTTTTTTGTGAATGCAATATTCAACCTACCTTCATGATTCACCAAGACCTAGTTGTACTCAAAATATGCATCTAAGAAGGACATCATCTGAGACCCACTACCAATTTAGAACACCTCATTTAGAGACAATAGAGGATAGTTGTCTTTCTCAAATTCCTTATTCAAAATTCTAAAATTGACACAAATTTTGGTTTCTACATTCTTCTTCCTAATGGGAACCAAATGAGAAACCCACACCAAATTTCCTATAGGGAAAATATGTTTTTTCATGAATATTTTATGCACTTCCTTGAGTATAAGTGGTTCCAAAAAATTATTCATTAGAATTTTTTTCATTTCCCATATTGTATGCTTCATATTTCACTCATTTTGAATTAGAAGCAACCATCTTGTTAGCTCTAGGGTCAAAATCAAATATTTGTTTGAGGTCCACCATCCCTTTTGGGATTGTGTGTAATGAAATGGGAAATCATAAAATAAGGACAAATACTATAATGGTACTTGTTTCACATTCAAAAATTACTTACAATAGAGCATGAGAGAAATAAATAAAATGAAATAATAAGAAATATTATCACCACAAAACCCCGTCTTGCCCCATTGACCTTGGATATGATTCCATGATTTGATATGTGGATTTCTCTTCCTTCTAGCATAACATGTATTCTTGATGGCTTAAATTATGGTAGTTTAATACTTTTTTCATGATGTTGATCAATGGTGGAGAATGGTCAGGGGAATTAATGGATGAGGTTAATTGTGAGGAAATGAGGAATATGCATGTAACATGTGTCCTTGTGAAGGGATAAGTTAGCTAATTGTATGAATGAGTGAATGGGATTGAGAGTGAGTTTGAGTGAATTGATGTGTTTTTCAATTAACTCACTTAATTGATCAATTTGAGAAGAATATTAATAGAATTAATTATTATAAGAAATAAATAAATAAATAAATTTAATTCATGTGCATGATGGGAAGAATAAAAAATAAATAAAATATTAATTTTATTTATTTAAAGGAAGTAAAATAGAAAATAAATTAAATAAACTATATTATTTTATTTAATTATAAAGGAAATGCTAGCTAACTAAATAATTAAAAAATTATAGTGGATAAGAAGAATTAAATTAATGGATTAATTAAATAATTAAAAATTATTTAATTAATGTGGAGAAGAGATATTTGATGAATTAATTAAATTATTAAAAATTATTTAATTAGCGTAGATGAGAAAATTGATGAATTGATTAAATAATCAAAAAAATATTTAATTAATGTGGATGAGAGAAATTAATATATGATGTGTTAGCTTGATTAAATACTTAAATTTATAATTAATATTGACAAAGAAATCAATGAGAAATGATGATGTGATTTGATGGAATGTGTTAGTCATTTTTAGGTGTCTGCATTTTCCCCCTCTTTGAGAAAATATATTTATTGCATTATTTCAAAGACATAATGCTTGTACAAAAAAATTGGTTGGTGGCGTGACATGATGTGTCCTAGTGAATTGAGGATGCCACCTCAAGAGATTTTCCATAGGAAAAAATTATGGTCAAACTATTGATAGGAAGGATAGGCTAGGTCTAGTGGATCAGAAATGAAATTTTGGGTTGAATTTAGGAAAAATGGGAAAAAGGGGGGTGTGATGAAGAATATGGGGAAAATTTAAGTTGTAGGGGGACTTAAGGTTTTGGGGATTATAATAGGTGTAGGGGGTTTATTTCTATTCATTTTCACTCTCCCTAGTTATAAACTCAAAGCCTTTAGAGCATGAAGCAGTTGCAGAGATGGCCAATATTCCAATGGTGTCATCAAGAGAAGCATGTTCAAATCTACTAGTGGTTGGCTAGGTCACCCCCAATGATATGTGTCTAAATTTTAGGTCCATTGGGGTAAGTTTAGGGGTATTTATGGAAATTAGAATTTTTTTCAATCATATGCTCCATTAACTTAGTCTAGTGCTTTTGATTAGCAATTTGATGCTAATAATTTAAAATTATGATTTTGATTAGCATAGTGACGCATTTGACCTAGGGTTTGAAAATGATTATTTGTTTGGAATTAGTGACAAAATTGGGCATTTGATGGGTAGATGGGAGATTTTGAGATAGATTTATGCAAATGAAAAGAAGAATGGTGTAATTGAAAAATTAGGCCACAAATGATTGGTAGTTTGGCACAATTGATTAGGTCTTAGGTATTTTTAAGAAAATGGTTGACAATGTGTGTGTTATTGTTGTAAATATTAGATTCGATCATGTCTCAGGAGTTCATCCTCCCATGATATCACTAAGGCCTAATTTGACCAAGGTAGAGTAAGAGTTTCTAGACATAGTGAGATTAAGGCATTGCATACATAACTAAGATCAGAATACATTGAGCCATGATGACAACATTAGTCGAATGGTGGCATAGCGAGCATAGAGAATTCATTATGTTTATAGAGTAAAATTATGATTATCAAATATGAAATGGAAATAAACCAATACTAAACCCAATTCAAAAGTCAAATAACCTACATCAATTAAGCATGTGCACAAGCAAAGTAAATGAAACAAACATCAATCTTACCTCCACAAAAATGTGCCTAGTCTTGCTCCATTGTGTGTGCTAATGTTAATTTTATAAATGTATGTTTTTTGCTTGATAACCTTGTTAGCATAACCTTGTTACCAAATTAGATGCATAATGGATGTAAGATTTGTCAAAATTCATGAAGAGATTGAATGACTAAATGGTGTGTCTTTTATATCTTTTATTGATATCAAATTAATGGTGTAGGATGATTGGAGAGATCAATGGATGAGATTGGTTAAGATATCATAATAGATGAGTTAAGTGGTTGCATGGATCAAACAACTAGTCGCATGGGTGGATGAAGTGGAATTGAGTGAGAGTGAACTAATGTTGTTTTTTAGTCAACTCACTAAATTTAGAGATGAAAGAATATAAATAGAATGATATATTTAGGAAATAAATAAAATATTTATTTTATTTATTTTTAGAAGAATTTCTGGATAGAAACGTCAAATTAAATAAATTAAATTTATTTAATTTTAGAGGAAATATTAGCTAATTAAATAAATATATATTTAATTAGTTTTGATGAGGGAGTATGATGAAATAATTAAATAATTAAAAATAATGTATTAAAGTGTAAAATAGGTTAGCTTAATTAAATAATTAAATATATCTAACTAATATAGTAATGAAGGGGTTGATAAGAGATGATGACAAGAAATGATGATGGTTTAGATGAAATATGTTAGTCATTTTTAGGTGTCTACATTTTCTCCCTGTTTGAGACAATGTGCATTGTTGTGTTGTTTCAAATATATGCTAATGGTATGAAAATTTTAGGTGATCATGTGTCCTAGAATACCCTATTGGATTGAGGGATGAAGGTTGGATGGTAGCTTTCCCCCTCAAGAGATTGGACAGAAAAATTAAATTTTAGGTCAATCTCACGATAGGTAAACATGGTAGGTTAGTGAAGATGAGGGTGAAAAATGAGGTTGGGTTGGCTAATTAACAGGGTTTGAGGGATATGGTTTATGAAGAAAATAGATTGGAGGAGGGTAGGGGTAAGGAATTAGGGTTTGGATGCCTATATATGGGCATGTAATGGTCACTTTCAAGTCATTTTCATCCTCCATGTTTTAGATTGTTAGAGCCTCTAGAGTGATTGGAGTGTAAAGTAGTTATTGAGATGATCGAGATTTCAAGTAGTCATTATGCAAAGCAATTTCATCAGTACCAATGGCTAGCTGAAGCACTCATGGTAGTATGTATCTAACTCTTATCTCCTTAGGTTTAGGTTTAAGTGCAATAAATGCTAGGTCAAACTAGGTAATCAAATGTGCCAAAGTATAGAATGGTGGAATTGAAACCTGCTATGACATATTTGATACTTGAAATGGTGCATTTGATAAGATAGTTATGCATTAAATAAAAGTTTGGCATATTTTATTTTTTGTTTCACTTTTTATTTTATGGTTCACAATTGGTTTAGCACATTTGATTAATATATTGGTGCATTCAAAAAATAGGTTCGCAATTGATTGTTAGAATGGAACATTTGAAAATGGGTCAAATTTTATTTTTTAGTTTGGCACATTCATTTCAAGGCTAGGTTACTTAGGATTTTTTAATTTTAGATGGGGCATCAAGTGAAAAATGAATTATTAGAGATGAGGTGGGAGTCTTCGTTTGGGCCTTCACAATAAAATTTCTAGAAGGAATAAATAATGAAATAGAGGGTCTAAATTTTGTGTGAAAAAGAACTTAAATTTGATAAACATCAAAGGGGATTCGTAGGTTTTTATTAATGTGATCTCCTCTTGTCTGACTTTTAGTTTCAATATTTCTAACGGGGTTTGAGGGATATGGTTTATGAAGAAAATAGATTGGAGGAGGGTAGGGGTAAGGAATTAGGGTTTGGATGCCTATATATGGGCATGTAATGGTCACTTTCAAGTCATTTTCATCCTCCATGTTTTAGATTGTTAGAGCCTCTAGAGTGATTGGAGTGTAAAGTAGTTATTGAGATGATCGAGATTTCAAGTAGTCATTATGCAAAGCAATTTCATCAGTACCAATGGCTAGCTGGAGCACTCATGGTAGTATGTATCTAACCCTTAGCTCCTTAGGTTTAGGTTTAAGTGCAATAAATGCTAGGTCAAACTAGGTAATCAAATGTGCCAAAGTATAGAATGGTGGAATTGAAACCTGCTATGACGTATTTGATACCCAAAATGGTGCATTTGATAAGATAGTTATGCATTAAATAAAAGTTTGGCATATTTTATTTTTTGTTTCACTTTTTATTGTATGGTTCACAATTGGTTTAGCACATTTGATTAATATATTGGTGCATTCAAAAAATAGGTTCGCAATTGATTGTTAGAATGGCACATTTGAAAATGGGTCAAATTTTATTTTTTAGTTTGGCACATTCATTTCAAGGCTAGGTTACTTAGGATTTTTTAATTTTAGATGGGGCATCAAGTGAAAAATGAATTATTAGAGATGAGGTGGGAGTCTTCGTTTGGGCCTTCACAATAAAATTTCTAGAAGGAATAAATAATGAAATAGAGGGTCTAAATTTTGTGTGAAAAAGAACTTAAATTTGATAAACATCAAAGGGGATTCACAGGTTTTTATTAATGTGATCTCCTCTTGTCTGACTTTTAGTTTCAATATTTCTAAGTGGATTGAGGTAATCTACCCCATTTTTTATACTATAAAAGACTTCATACTTATGAATATCATGAACCAAATAAGGTGATGTATTATCTATTGAATTGTGGTATTGACAAATCAAATGTGTTGGTCCTATCACACAATATTCAAAGGTGGTATGGATTGGTAACAATAGTAAATGATGAAATTTTGGCACCTCTTATGCAAAATTTTCACTCAGGTGATCCAAGAAATTCACAAAAAATTTAGGATAGTTCTCATACTTTCCTTGTCATTGGTCCTAGTGAAACAAGAAATACATATATAGATATCTAGGTTGGATGGCTACATAAGCATGGTAGATCAAGTGGTGATTGGGGGTGTAGTGTAAGTGCATCTCTAATCCAATGAAAATATAGATAAAATGATTGATCAACATCATATTCCCCTCAAATTATGTTATAATTATCTCCACAGTTAGAAAAGGTTATGTGGAAGGGGCATTTTCACAACCTGAAAAATCATTGTAAACTTTTCAATTGTTTTCATTTATGTCTTGGGTGGAAAATATATGGGAAGTTGGTAGCGAATAAATTTGTAAACAACTCATGGTGGGAGATTTTTTTCTCCACCAAATCAAACTATGATAGAGAAATTGCCAATCACGACATTGGAAGTGTCCTTTGTTGTGATAGTATTAACAACAATGCAAATATTTGTATCTTCTTAGAGCTATTTCGTGAAGGAATTTGCAAGGGTAAAATTGAAAGAGAGGAAATTATTAGCTAATAAACATGATCTATTATCTCCTCCTTAGTATGCAAGGCTTCAAGAACTAAAAGAAAGCTTCTTATATGTGACACATAATTTGAACTAATTTTCAAACCCTTTGGGTCAACATTCTCCTCATATAATTTATTTTCCTGATATATTTGAATGGTAGCTACCTCCTATGGTAGCAACTTGCTAAAAAAAAATTATATACTAATTATACATATGTATATATTATCAAGAAATAATTTATTTATTTTAAAAATAAATGAATTAATATTCTTGAAAACTAAATATACACCTCCATATATCCCATAGATTTTTTTAGCTAAACAAAGAAATTTTTTTTGTATTTAGAAATAAAGTAAATAGATCAACAAAACAAAATAAAACTAGAACATATAAATTTTATTTTCCAGTTCCTATAAAGAAATATTTTTTTAATCTATTCCAACAATAATAACAATGATAAAAATATCGAATGAATAGAAGAATATTTTTTTCCTTATAATTGTAGAAGGAGGATTGATCTAGATGAGAGCTAGCACCAAACCTATGAGAATAAAACACAGAAAGCACAAAAAGCTGAAAGAAATCTGCAAATAGATTGATGGTAAAATTGGATAAAATTTAAAATGAGAAAGATTGTACATATAGAATGATGAGTTTGAGTCACTGTAGGAGTGCTCAATTCAAGGCGATGAGAATTCTCCACCAAGTGGCAAATGAGAAGTGTCACATATATTTGAAGATTCCAACTAAATCTCCAAATAACACATTGTCATCTTTAAAGGTGGCTTAATACATAATGTCGAATATGAAAATAATTAAATAATAATTCTACTCTAACACCCCCCTTTAAGCTCAGCTTAGATGTGCACAAATATATATGGGTCTTCACAACTAGGACTAATGAGGTACCCATGTATAATGAAAATCTCTCATAAAGTGGAGAAAGGTAGAAAACCCTATTGGAAAAAAACTACCCTCTAAAGAAGGAGATGATAAAAATAAATTAAAATGAAGAGAGACTATGTAACCTCCCCAAAATATGATGCTCAAATGATCCATGTGATATTTTGTTGGAAAAATCCTCTAGATGCTCTCACTAAAGTGCCTTTATTTTCTGATGCAACAAGTGATGGTGGAGGAGATGATCTTCATTCTTTTCAATCCCATATTCTTTGAGTTGCAATATTAGTGATTAATTTTTTTGTGAAATAACCCTCTATACTATTATAGTCTCTTGGACTTATAATTATGAGGTCATTTTCTAGCTCATGGATCCTTCATTTTTTGACCTTCCCAAAAATATTTTCAAGTGATTTCTAAACTTTATTGGGAGTTTTCAAGGCCTCAACATGGAGTAGAAGCTCTGAAGATATGGTAATGCATAGTGGAGGTCGAGTAGAAGGTTTGAGTGCATGGAAGTCATTACAAGAGTGTTGTTCATTATTATTGGAGGAATTTTAGCATCAAACCTCTCACAACTTGTATCTATGGTTAAATATTAAACTGTCCAACACCCCTTTTTCTTATGAGAACAACAAACAAAAATAACATGACTTATAGAATAGGCTACGACTAGTGAAGATTGAAACCAATTTAGAGATCTGGTTAGCAAAATCATAGATCTAAATGCCTTCAACAATTCATGCCTTGGTCAACAAAAAATTGCACCCTCTTCAAACTAGATTGCAACCTTCAATAGTGATCTCATGCTATAAAAAAAATATTTAGTGACCTCCAATGTATACTAACAACCCCTTATAAGGCTCGATATGATAGGTTGAATGCCAATCTAGAAGTTTTAATTTCAAAGGCAAATGCAACTATTATCTTAAACCTTCCACCATCCACACACCAAGTTTTGGAGAATGTGTGAATTGTGAACCTTCCACAAGTGAAATAATGAACTCAATAGGATATATATACCATATAATTTGAAGAGTGTGTAAATACAATGAGAAACCTTACATATATAGGCACGGTAAATGAGGTAGGAAGGTAGGAAAAAGAAACTAACCCTCCAAATATGGAACACTTGTGAACTCACTTGACAAGTGTGTGAACAAATGTCAAATATACATGCAATAGGTGTCTCAAGTGATAAGTGTGCATGCCTCAATGCTATGAAGTGAGACAAAAAGGTTAAATAGTCTAAGTAAATTTAAGCTAAGTGTGAATAGGTCAATCCTAGAAAGGTGATTAACTAACTATGTGAATAATGACTTTGTTTATACTAACACCCCCCTTAAGTGCAACTTAGGGAGTAATATATAAAAAATGGTGAGTCCTAACTAATAGGACATGCTATTGTAATATTGTAAAATTCCACCCCTTGCAATTTTGCATACATTCTTGTATCCACTTTAGTGTCCACTCCCTTAGCATTTGTGTAGGCTCATTTTAGCCCCTACATCAACCTTTTTCCCTTCTCAGGATGCTCAACACCCCTTTTTTAGCAACTACCTTCGCACATTGGCTTTGCATCAAACCTTGTGCTTTTCCCGTTCGTTTCATTTTGTAGCGTGATGTCTAGACACTTGCGCATTGCATGGACATGTGTGCACCGTGCTAGCATCTTGTGATGTTTCAATGCTCAAAAAGTTATTTCTAAGCATGTTTGCCACTTGTCACCTCCTTTTGTTGGTGGTAATAGCTCAAGTTGCCTTGTAACCACTCATGAAGCTTCTTTTTGCTTCTCTTCTCTCCTTAAGAGCTATCTCATCAATTCATTTTGGCCTCTAGCTTCCTTCTAGCCTTAGATCTGGCATTTTCTCTTGTTATTTTGTTTGCACAACTTCATATAGCTTGTTACAGCAGAACTCTCAAGCCATTACAACACCCTCTACAACACTTTTGGTTCTTGCAACTCTCTTTGTTTCCCTCCTTGGATTTCTAAGCCTTTCATGTGATATCTACCTTATGCTTTGCACCTTTGAGCATTCTGGGATTCCATATCCCCTATCTATTACATCCTTACTTCGTGATACAGGTTTTCCTCCTCAAGTGGGGATTGCTTTTATCACTCATATTTTGTGATACAGGTTCTCCTCCTCGAGCGGGGGTTGCTTTTATCACATCGCATTTGCTTACTTTTCTCACTCTCTCTTTCTATCTGGCTGTCCGTGGAGGTGGGAACACCAAAATGGGGGTTTGACTGAGGAAAACCCCTATACAACCCCAACACTTTCTCTAGATCTTATGCATGCAGGTATTAAAGATATTCACATACTGGAGGCTTCATTACTTGGGTTGCTATGGGAATTTTATTTCTCTATCCCCTCTAGTTCTATCATTTACTTTATCTTATTTCAATTCTATTGTATTTGGTTATTTTCCTATACTCTAGAAGTTCTCAATAATTAGATTGCTAGTAGTCACATTGTTGTTTTTTTGTGACAAACTTGCTTTATGGTCCATACGAGACGCCAACGCACCTTTGAGATTCCTTCTTATTTTTTGTTGCCGTCCTTTGGCCAAGAGCCCATTAGTTTATCCAGAAAACCTCTGTGGCCTGCACTTTCTGATTTTAGAACTCTTGTGTTTGTTCCTTGAGGTAGTTTAGGGAAGTTCGGCTCGTGAACCTCTCTAAATGAAGAGAACTCGTGAGTAGCGAATCCCCCTTCTCTATAATTTGGTGAACCTAACGAAGAATTTAATATATGAACTTATTATTTTCAAAATGAATTTAATATCTTCTTTTATTAGTTCAGTATCTAATTATATTCAAAATATTAATGATGTTCCATTTCATGCATGTGATGGTGACTTGGCTTTGCCTATGTCACTTGGTATCTTTGATCCTTCTCATGAAATTCCTCTTGCATCAGAGGATATTTTGTTGCAATAAGATGAAATCATTGATACCTTTCTTAACATTACTCTACCTTCTCTTCATTCCAATGCACTCTCTTCTAGAGATAATGCATTAGTGAATGATGAATCTCTTCCCTATTCTAATGTACTCTCCTCTAGAGATGGTGGATTGGCGAATGATGAATCTCCTTCCATATCTTATCCTCCCCGGATTGATGTTGAGAATATGCCTTCAAATGATTATTCTACTAGTTGTGATGAATCTATAAATGTTATCTATGTCTTTGTTGCCCCTCAAAGGCCTAAGAGACCGGTCATTTATGTGACTCTAGCTATTCCTTCTCCTAAAAGGATTTGTTCTATTGATAGTGTTCCATTTGATAGTGATTCTCCTAATCTTTTTATGGTTCCCTCTAATAGAGTGATAGTCCATACCTATAAGAATAGAATGAATAAACAACCAAGCCTTCGTCAAGCACCTAAACCTATAACTAAAGCACCCCAGTGATTATGATCTTGTCAAGCAATTTTGAGTTACTCTGGCTAAGATCTCATTGTGGGACTTGCTTCAGTCTACTCTAGTTTATCAAGGTATGCTTCAGAAAGCCTTGCAAAAGATCCTCTTGCCTTCTTCTATTATGTTGGAAAATTTTGATGCATTGATGGCTTATATTCATATGGATTCATCGAATATTACGTTTTATCCACAGGAACTCCCACCTCCAGAAGTACAGAATTAAGCGGGCCCTCTAATGATTATATTTAATATTAATAATATCAGCATTAGATGTACTCTCATTGATGTTGGTTTAGTGCTCAATGTATGTAACATTGATCTATTGCCGAAGATTAATATTGACTCATCTTCTCTTAATGCTTCTTTTGTTGAAATTTGTGGGTTTGATAATGTCGGTCAACAAGCCCTAGGCACGATAGTCTTACCTTTGAGGTTGGGACCCATTATCATACCCACCCTTATATATGTTATGTCAGAAAAATTATCATATAACCTTCTTCTTGGTAGACCATGGATTCATGCTATGGGTGTAGTCCCATATACCTTGCATAATTCTATTAAGTTAATTTTCAATAATCGAGTAGTCACAGTCAAGGTTGACCCTGAGGCTATGCACTTATGTGAGATGGTAGCTTCCAGTTAGGTTTTGGTTGTTTCTACTCTTATTCCTTCAGTGTATTCCAATGTGTCGATGTTTACTCAAGCAATACCTACTACAAAGGATAATCTTGAGATAGATGTCCTTGAAGAAGATCCTTCTAAAGCAAGAAATCTTAAGTCTGCTCCTTCCACCTCTTCTCAAGAAAATGCATTTCTTGGTGATGATTGGGGTTCTATAAAATTTACAGATTCCTTTAGCAGGGAACATAAAGTCAACCCAATCCACTTAAACCTTCTGATAACATCATCCACACCCACTATCAAAGATGATTATTCTTTTGTATCGTGGGATAGTGTGAGCATAAATTGTAATATTCTTAGTGTCGATCCTCCTTCTGAGGAAGATGATTATTCTTATGCTAAAGAGGATAATGCTGGAAGTTTTGTTAATAAGGATGATGGTGATCCCATAGAGGAGCATAATCCCCATTGTTGGAATAATGCTCTCTATGAAGATCCCCCTCCTCAATATTTACAAGAACATTATGGCCCTGGCTTTAAGCTCATCTCTAAATATGGCTATGGGTGTAAAGGTTGTGGGCGTAACGAACAAGGAATTTAGGTCCCTATATAATTCGCACCCCATAAGTGTAATTTGGGGCTTGGTTGCTTGAATGAACAATCTAAATGGAAACCACAGTTGAATGGTGACATGAACCCTTCTCAACCTTGTTCTGTTGAAAAGATTCATCCTCCACTGTCTTCTATCTTTGTGTCTTCTTCTTGTGAGCAGTCGAGTCTTTCTCCACAAGAGAAAGGGTTGCTTCCTGCTCCCCATCCTCTATTGAGCAAGAGCATATTTTTTTGCAGCTTCTCAAAGCCCACTTGATTACTCTTCCTTATCCTACACGTAAGAAATCTCATGAACATGATAAACAAAAACATAAGAAATCTCATGAACATGATAAAGAAAAACATTATTTCTATGCATACCATTGAGTGCTTGGTCATTCCACTAGTGAATGTAAGGTCTTGAAGGATAAAATACAACTTTCTGATCTCGATTCCATCAAACTTTCATTTTATTGATACACCCACCTTTTCTTCACATGACAAGTGATATTGAGGTTTACCTCTATCCTGTATGTTCTAAGTATCTTGCATGGTTCTCCTCCCCTGTATGTTGGGGGTAGTGATAACTTGTTGTGGAGATGTGTGTCCTTCTTAAGGACCCCCCTCTCTTCTCTCTATCTTTCAAATGAATCATCCCTCTAGTGGACCCCTTTTTCTTCTGAAGGGTTCTCGAGGGACCCCCTTTGAAAGTTTTTATCTCAAATCAATTATATGGCCTCTAGTTTGGGGGCAACTAGACTAGACCCTTATTTTCTATGACTATCCTATAACACAACTTGTAGTAGCCACAGGCTTCTCTAATTATTCTTGCTTTGTAGTTCCAAGAACCTATATATCTCCTTTGCATTAAGCTTTCCTAACATGTTTAGTATGCGGATTAACATGTTTTATAGGTGCACCTGTGAAGCTGCTTTCCAATCTGACTCTGTGGAGTCCCCTTCTCTAAGTTTCATCCATGTGAGAGATCTTGGGGGACCCCTCCTTATGGGCCTATGGGCCTATAAAGTTATTACATATAGGTTTCCTCCATGTGAGAGATCTTGGGGGTTGTCTCCTTATAGATCTATGGGCCTATAAGGCACTTAATTCTTTGGGCTTCCTTCATGTGAGGAATCTTAAGGGTTGCCTTCTTGCAAGTATGCGGGCCTGTAAGATGCTTACTTCATAGGGCTTCCTTCATGTGAGAGATCTTGGGGGTTGCCTCTTTGCAGGTTTGTGAGCCCGTGTGATGCTTTCATCCTGTGGTATTTGTCCATTGTTGGTATGAGGGCCTTCGGTGTACTTTGTGCAACTTCATAGTTCCACGAAGTTACAAAGTCCTTTTTGTTTTAACCTCCTCATGAGAGAGTACCTATAGAGCCATCTCTCTTGGAATTTTCATTCCTCCTTCTTGCTCTCTCATTGATCCTTTCTCTTCTCTCTTCTCTTCCCAATTTTATATATTGGATTAAAGATCTACATCTTCTTCATCCTGAGTACATGCTCTTTCTCTCTTCGAAATTGGTTGCTTCCCTGACTTTTGGGTGCATTCTTCTCTTGAAGTGACCAATCCTTACATTCTTCTCTCCTTTTAAGAATTCTTTTGTGTGTGTTTTTTAATTTGGGGATGAAAAATAGTACTAAGAGAACCTTCTACATCGAGGTCTCTTTCACTTTGCTGACTCAAATAATTTATTTTTTATGTTCTAATATTATTGTCTAGTGCAGGTTTTTCTTGTTTAATGCATTTGTTTTGCAGTCTTTGGCTTGAGCACATGCTTCCTTGGTTCGAAGAGTTTTTTGCTTCCTCTACAGTATCCTTTTGGCATCATGATATTATTTATGTTTAGTAGATTTCCTTTAGCATGCATATTAATGTAGATTTATATGCATGCTAAAGTGGGGGAAAAATGTAATGTCGTAAAATTGAACCCCTTGTAATTTCGCATACATTCTTGTACCTGATTTAGTGTCCACTCCCTTAGCATTTGTGTAGGCTTATTTTAGCCCTCGCATCAACCTTTTTCCCTTCTCAGAATGCTCAACACCCCTTTTTCAGCAGCTACCCTCGTGCGTTGGCTTTGCATCAAACCTTGTGCTTTTCTCATTTGTGTCATTTTGTAGTGTGATGTGTTTGGAAACTAGCACGTTGCACAAACGTCTACACATCGCGCTAGCATCCTATGACATTTCAATTCTCAAACAGCTATTTCTGAGTATGTTTGCCACTTGTCACCTCCTTTTGTCAGTGGTAACAGCCTCAAATCACCTTGTAACCACTTGGGAAGCTTCTTTTTGCTTCTCTTCTCTCCTTAAAAGCTATCTCTTCAATTCATTTTTGCCTCCAGCTTCCTTCTAGCCTTAGCTCTGGTATTTTCTCTTGTTATTTTGTTTGCACAGCTTCATATAGCTTGTTACAGTAGCACTCTCAAGCCATTACAACACTTTTGGTTCTTGCAGCTCTCTTTGTTTCCCTCCTTGGCTTTCTAAGCCTTTCATGCGATATCTACCTTATGCTTTGCACCTTTGAGCATCTTGGGATTCCATATCCCCTCCTCAAGCGAGGATTGCTTTTATCACTTATATTTTCTAATAAGAGTTCTCCTCCTCAAGTGGGGATTGCTTTTATCACATCACATTTGATTACTTTTCTCACTATCTCTTTCTATCTAGTTGTCCATGGAGGTGGGAACACCAAAATGGGGGTTTACTAAGGCAAACCCCTATACAGCCCCAACAATTTCTCTAGATCTTATGCATGCAAGTATTGAAGATATTCACGTACTGGAGGATTCATTACTTGGGTTGTTGTGAGAAGTTTCTTTATTTGTCCCCTCTAGTTCTATCATTTGCTTTATCATATTTCAGTTCTATTGTATTCAGTTATTTTCTTGTACTCTGGAAGTTCTCATTAATTAGATAGCTAGTATTCACATTGTTGTTTTCTATGAAAAACTTGCTTTCTAGTCCATACGAGATGCCAGCACACCTCTGAGACACTAGTGTGCCACACTATCGTCCTTATTCTGCATTGTTGTCCTTTGGTCGAGAGCCCATTAGTTTTTCCAAGAAACCTTTGTGGCCTACTCTTTCTAATTTTAGAACTCTCTCATTTGTTCCTTAAGGTAGTTTAGGGAAATTCGCCCCGTGAGGCTCTCTAAATGAAGAGAACTCATGAGTAGTGAATCCCCCTTCTCTATAACTATGTACTCATGTACAAATTTCTCATAAAGTGGAGAAAAAGAGAAAACCTAATGGGAAATAAAACTCCTCTCCAAAAGAGAAATGATGCAAATGCAATGGAATGTACGAGTGAAGAAGATAAGTGATATATGGAGGACTCATCATGACCCCCAAGGACTAATTCTAGCACAAATTATAATGGATGTTCCCCCCATAGGAGAGAAAAGAGAAGTTTTATGTGACCCCCACAAAAATGTGAAGTAAAGAACTCCATGTGAGGAAATGCTTCCTCCCAAAATCGATAAGAGAAGAAAACCCATGTAGCTTCCCCTCAAAATGATGCATGTAGTGATGGTACGTGCTTGACATTGGATGCTAAATATGTTCCATGATCACTAAACAACATTTCTCCCCTTGGAAATAAATGACACCACAAAAATGTGCAAGATGACTTCCCATTCCTAATAGGAATATGTAAGTAAGATGAATGTATTTGAATTTTGCATATAATTCAAATAATGATATGATACCCATGATGTCTTTGAATTATGCTCAATGATCTCCAAGCCAATGTCGACATGTGACAAATGTTGATAAGATGGATCAAGTACCGTATAATATCCAGGAACAAGGAGCATGGATGTATGGAAACAACTGGACCAACATGAGAACCTGCTACTGCTACAAATGATGCCAACAAAGATGGCAACTAAGTTAGCTAGGTCAACTCATGAATATTTGTGCAATCTATCATGACATAAGCTTATTTAGGCAAGGAAAGAGCAATATCCAAAGATGGAAATGGTGATGCAACTTCATTAAATATGACATCATAGAATAAATAAATGTCCACAATATTTTTATTCAAATCTACAATCTGGGATTCTACAATCAAAAATGTTATATCTAGTAGATATGCATCCCAATGTGGAAAATTTGGAATGATAATAGCAATGTATTGATGCAAAGAATCAGGGGAACTCATGGAGGAGTCAATACTAGATTTAGATGTAGCAATAGGTGATGTAGGCTTTGTGATCTTGAAAAGGAGTTGGATGAGAGAATGTGAGGTATAAGGACAAAACTCATCCCCATGCCAAATACTCCCACAATATGTGAACTTCAATTTGTAATTTCTAAACATGGTCTAATTATTATCAAATATCAATGTTAAATGCAAATATTCTCCCCTAAAATGACTAGTGCTGAAGCATAGCCCCTAGAATAATGTGCAAGAAATTTTTACAAGTTATGAAGAACAGAGTCCAAAATATTTTATTTATAACTCATGGTTATTTTTACAATTTTTTGAGAAAATGATAATCTAGACCTTAGTTCTACATAAAAAATCAAATTCCTTGCAAAATTATGATAGAAATAAAAAAAAGTTTATGAAATATCGATAAGCAGGGTGAAAGTTATGCCCTATAAAAATTCTCTTACGATGTTGACTTCAAAGGATAAAAAATGCTAATAAATAGCACAAAATTTAAAACGTCTTGCCGTCAAAATATCAATGATGGAATTGACTTCCCATCAACTATTTAAACAAGTTGGAATTAGCTTCCAAATTTGATGCTTTACCATGCCAAGGAAGGAGTAGGTTGAGCAGCTTTGCACACCTAAACCACACCAAAAATAACCATCAGTACTATGCAAACAAAAAAACTCACCAAATGAGCCCAAAGAGGAACCCACAAAGGAGCCAAATAAGATCATAATGGTGGGTCTACACAAAATTATTACAAATTGACACCAAATAAGAGAAGATCCTCAACACAACAATGTTGATTGAAACCCATGTCAATACATGCACAAAAACCTCATAGGTTCAAGCTAGCTAATGAGCTAGAGGAAGATTTTCTACCATGTAAAAGGAGGAGGATCAATCTAGATGAGAGCTAGCACTGACCCTATGAGAATAAAATACAAAGTAAGCACACAAAGTTGAAAGCAATTGGAAAATAGATTGATGGTAGAATTGGGTGAAATTTATAATGAGAAATATTGTACATATAGAAGGATGAGTTTGAGTCACTATAGGAGTGTTCAATTCAAGGTGGAGAGAATGTTCCGCCAAGTGGAAAATGAGACGTGCCGCATATCTTTGAAGAGTTCAACTAACTCTCCAAATGACACATCGTTATCTAAGTTGGCTTAATACATAAAATAGAATATGAAAATAATTAAATAATAATTTACTCTAACAATAATAATAAATATAACACAATAATTAAAAAATGATGCATGTATAAATTGTAGTTTTCTTTGTTCTAACAAGATCTAAAATGTCAAATGGTAAAATATTTCACATCCTCACAATGAGGGTTTACAATAGTTTTTCTTGCTTCATGAAGATATTTCAAAGCAAAGATTACCTTTTTCAACACAAGGAATCCTTCACATTAGTCTTCAAAATTATATAAATGAAACTTCTTACAACCATGGCAATGGAGGTTTTCTCACCTCCTAACTATAGGACTTGTAATACAAGTCCACCTCCAAGTTAGGAGGCCCTCAAGAAACCAAGTTTCTCAAAAATAAGGGACACACATACACACAAATTTGTAACCTACCTAAATGGCCAACACATAAATATATTTTCTCAAGATCCATAACAAGGGGGAGTTTAAGGGACTCACTAACCTCTTAGGAGAAAAGTAAAATTTATCTTAATATTTTCCTTACCAAAATATTGATAATCACCAAATCACATCACAATACTTCACCCAAATCAATACATCCACAATAAAATGCATAATCGATAACATGTTGTTGTCCACATTTTTGAACTCTAAATTTTTTTAACTTTTCCCTAATTGTGAAATTGACAAGCATCATCATGTGTCAAGCACCTTTATCGAGTCACTCTTAGTGATCAAATAATAGTGTCACATGTTTTCCATACAAGTCATTTTACTCATTCATCCTTGAAATGACATATTTGGTTTGGATCATGTGGAAAAGTGTAACAATTCAAATGGGAATTGTCCATTTGTCTAGTCAATGTCTTGAAAGTAGTTGTGCAGTATACTAAATCACAAAAACAACTAAATTTGAAAATTCACAAGAGCTGAAGTGAAATAATTTTATAGGGACATTCCTAAGGCTATTTTTGTTGGTGTAATTAATTAATTAATTATTACACTAGCATAAGTTAACTTAGGTCATAAATCATTTAGTCCTAGGTTGCAATCATTTAATAAATGGGATAATATTCCCTTCCTTATTTGTAGGAGATAAGATTCCTTCTAGAAGATGAGTTGTCCTTCTAGAACTTATCTCATCATTTAATGATCGTCACCATTAGGGTTCACATGTTGTCACATGTTGTTAGATCAAGACACATGGCAACATCTCATGCATATTAGGGTTTAGCTCATGCCTATATATTCAGGCATCTTGTACATTTCTAATCATGTCATGTCATAATCAATTTGACATCCTTGCATCTTAATCAAAGCATGATATTTCTGCCATTTCTCTCTTGTGGAAGTTTTTGTCTTGCAGGTGATTCTGGGGGGTTTGAGGAGTTCCACCTAAACTCCTACATGGTATCAGAGCTCCAGTGCTGCAGACTTCTTCTCAGCTATGAGAGATTATTTTTTGGCATGAAAATCTTGCTGGATGCAAGCAGCTTTTTTAAAGTCATTTTTCATTTTTGCTTCAGAAATCTAGTTTCCACTTAGTTCCAGGAAAAACGATTTCTAGGTTTTGTAGACGGGGTCAAAATCTGAACTGGGTATCTTTTAGATTTTTGATATCTTGTACGGATCTGGAGAAAATTACTGAACAAAAATTGGTGCGCGTCATTTTTCTCCGGCTGAAGAAAATTCTATAGTCAGCTGAAGTCAATCCTCCACTTTGGACTCAACGGCCAATATCTTCGCATCAGATTGTCGAAATCTAGAAATTCTAGCGGCATTCAGGAGATATTTCAGAGCTTTTTTCATCAGTCCAGATCCCTTGATCAGTTTCAACTCCAGGAGGTTGATTGCCTTGATCCTTCCAAAGAGGTTGACAAGGTTCCTTTTAGTGCTTTTTCTTCATCAAAGACAGTTGGTATCCCTTCACCTTTAATGATTCCTTGTCCAGATTCATTGATTGAGGCTTCCATCATCATCATCATCATCATCATCATCATCATCATTCATCAGGACACATTCAGTTTTTCAGACTTGCAATCATAGGATGGCTTTGTTACAGGTATCACTGACATGGCTACTTCTATAGGTTTGGAGGACATTCTTGAGGGGATATCACTCCTCTATTCAAATTTCTTATCCGAGACTTCTTCCCTGTCATTCCATTTAGGACTTGAGGTTTCTTCAGCATCTACCATTGGATTTGCTTCATATTTCTTTCAGTGGTTTTGAGGACACTTCATTCAAGGGGGGCTATCAAGTCTCCATCATACCTATCATATCAATCATATTATCAATAGAATCTTTAATCAGCATTCCATTGTTGCAACACTTTTCTTTGTGGTTGATCATCTTTCCTGGTTCAAAGGTCCTACATCGAAGACTGCAGCTTCAAGGACTGTGCATCCATAATCAGAGCTTATCCAGTGAAACATCAACCCTCGATCAAGAAAGTTGGTGTGCGAGATTCTTTGCAGGCTTGGAGGTTTCCATTAAAGGCTACTTGTTTCCACCCAGGGACCAAGCTGATTTTTGAAGCAGATTGAGTCAGATTCAAGCTCGCCATTGTCTTTAGAAGGCCTCGAAACCCTAGGATCGCCTGCCCATTCATCAAAATCGGATACATCAACCCGGGAGCTTCAGAGGTATTTTTAGGGTTTGCAAAATCAATCGTACTATCAGTACAATTTGCAGCAAAAAATCATCCCGGTCAATTGTCCTCTGAGGCAAAAAAATTTTAAGCAAGCCATTTTTCGTTTCAGAAAAATCAGGCATTTATATCTTTGTCTTTGGATATTGTTCAACATCAGTTTCCGCATCATCCTGGTTTGTCACCATTGATTGTGGCATCTTCATCTTCAGGCAAGGAGACATTTGAGTTGAGTTCAAAGACATCATCATCAGCATACATCCTTCCTTCAATTCTTATCCAGAATGGGAAGCATCTCTATCTCCTCCCTATGGGGGGCGAATATATTGTATCCATGTGACGGATGGTGTACTTGGGGGGTATTTGGGAGTCCTCCATCCTTCCCATTCTCACATTTTTCTGCATTTTCATCTCCTTTTTGGAGAGGGGTTTTGTTCCCACTGGGTTTTCCCCTTTTCTCCGTTTGTGGGAGATTTTATGCATCTTCATGTACATGGGTACCTAACATGGCCTCGTAGCCGGGACCCATCATCATCATCATCTCTACATAATCATTGCATTTTCCTCCCTAAGTTGCACTTATGGGGGGGTGTTGGTGTAATTAATTAATTAATTATTACACTAGCATAAGTTAACTTAGGTCATAAATCATTTAGTCCTAGGTTGCAATCATTTAATAAATGGGATAATATTCCCTTCCTTATTTGTAGGAGATAAGATTCCTTCTAGAAGATGAGTTGTCCTTCTAGAACTTATCTCATCATTTAATGATCGTCACCATTAGGGTTCACATGTTGTCACATGTTGTTAGATCAAGACACATGGCAACATCTCATGCATATTAGGGTTTAGCTCATGCCTATATATTTAGGCATCTTGTACATTTCTAATCATGTCATGTCATAATCAATTTGACATCCTTGCATCTTAATCAAAGCATGATATTTCTACCATTTCTCTCTTGTGGAAATTTTTGTCTTGCAGGTGATTCTGGGGGGTTTGAGGAGTTCCACCTAAACTCCTACAATTTTTGACAATGTAGCAAGTTTTTGAGCTAAATATCCATGCCATTTGAGAGACATTAAATTATCATTTTTTTTCCAAGTAGTTTGTAGAAATGATTAAATCAAGAGTTTGAAAACTAGTCTTATGATATTATTATTCACAATGTGGCAAGTTTTCAATGGAAAATATTAATTTAGTCAAACCTTATGCCATTTTCTCCTTCATCCTATTGGAAGGCTTAATGAACAAGTTTTATGAATATTTCATGAAATGAAAGATATTTTTCACATTTTAAAACCTGTTTTGGTACATATTAGATTCTTAATGATCAATTTATATAAGATTTGAAATAAAATTTTGTTCCCAAATCAATATCGACAACTCAAGAGACTTGTGATTAAAATATTTTCAACTAAGAGAGAAATAATATTTTTAATTAATATTTTTAATAGTGAGTATTTAAAATCACAACTCAACTTAAAAAATGTTAAATAGTTGTGAACAAAGACTAAAATGTCAATAACAAAGAAAATTTGGAAGTCACACGCATTCTTTGAAAACTTCCAACAAAAAATTGAAAACTAAAACTCATGGTTACACACAAGCTCACAACTCTTAAAATATTGATGAAGTATGTGATAAACAAAACTTTAAAAAGAAAAATTACATATCTCCATCACTCACACATCCCATGAAATTTGGCATGGTTACTATCACCATTTTAAACAAGTATGGATGCAAAATGGTTTTGTTGAAAATACTTCATAATGTGCAAGGATAGACAAGGAATGAGAACTCTTTAATCTAATGCCTCAAAGAATAGAGCCATAGATCTACTATAAATGGCAGATTATAATTGTAGACATGTAAAATTGACCTAACACCTATCACACAGTTCAAATGACATTTTCACATCATCGGCATCATTATCATCGAATATCGCTGCATTTCACATCAATTACATCAAAAACCCTAATTTCCCCTATTAATTGAATAATATGACATTATTTATTTAATTCACTTTTTCATCATTTTTTGACTAATTAAATAAATTACGTTTATTTAATAAAGTCCTAAAACCCTATATTTGCTATTAATTGAATAAACCATTATTTAATTAATTCATGTTTTATCATTTCAACCAATTAAATAAATTACATTTGTTTAATAGTCCTAATCTAATGTTATTCCTCCTAATTAGTTAAATAACACCAATTACTTAATTACGTCGATAAATCACTTTATTCCCCTAAGTTGATTAAATTATTAAATCATAATAATTTAATTAACTCACTTTCCCTCCAAATTTGAATAAACTATTCAAAGCATTATCAAAAATCAAATCAAACTAATGCAACTTTGTTTGCAAAATTCAAACTCGATTTGCATGTTCAACTCCAAAATGAATTAATTAATTAAATCAATTAATTAATCATTCTCAACCACTTTCTTGATTGAGTAAATTGTGATCCCCTAATTTCTCAATCTATTCCTGGCTGATCAATCTAATTCTTGATTGATCAATCTAATTCCTAACTAATCAATCTATCTCTCAATCTCACAGGTTATTCAATCTATTTCTTCAATCACACTAATTATGTAATCTATTTTACATAGATTATTCATGTGTAAATCCTCTCAACAACCTTCAACCGTTGATCTTGATTCAACATTGTTTAATCTTGATCGTCCATTTCAAATCACAAATTCTATATAACAAACCTCTTTCCTCACAAAAAAGGATTGAAGAATCAACATCATTTGCACAACAAAGTACTATCAATATTCCTAATCACCATTGACAAAGCTTCAACATATCTTTGATCAACCAACACACGCATCGCATCAAATATTCTCACACACAACAATGAAGGATTTGTAGTGATATGAACAACTTGAAATCTTGCGAACACACTCCGACACAGGATGGTAACCTCTCTTTGTTTTGAATTCAATTCGGTAATCGTAGGATTTCATTATGTGTTTTCAATAGCTTAGAAAGTCATTTCGTGAGTGAAGGAATAGATCTAGATTAGTGTTTTTTATTTAGATTATCTTCTATTTCATTGCATTTGTCTTGTTTACGCTCTATGATTTTCCCCCACACAATACCTTCCATTGTAGCATAATGGATAGAGGAATTTAATCATATGTTGCAGTATCAAATGATCTCACAAACATGAATACAAACAAGGGAGCTTTTAAATAGTATATATATTGTTGAAGTGAGAATTATTCCCATATCACAATTGGAAGTATTCTGATATACATATATGCAAGATGTGTAGGTATTATTTTGATAAAAAAAATTATGTTGTAACACACCTTTACCATCTATTATGTGTCTCAATATCACAAATATATGTAGAGAAGGTATATTTGGTGTTATTCACACAGACGTAGTTTCAAATGGGAGGAAGGTAACAATAAATTATTTGTTAGCTTACTCCAAACAAGGACATTGAGAATTTATTTTATATGGGAAGGAACTAGGTAAGAGTATCAAACTCCAATGAAGCTATTTCTTACGATGAAGCTATTTCTTACGATGAAGCTATTTCTTATGATGTTATTCAAGTTGTAATTTAAGTGAAGGAACAATATTGCCTAGCTTAACAAACTAATAACTTGGCCTTTATTTCAAAGTTATGGGTTTCAAGATGTCTTTTAAGAAAAGTTAATTATGTTACTTATTGTAATTATAAGTTAGAAAATAAGTTTTCTATTTGAAAAATATGAGTGAAATATAACTAAAATAAAGTTTTTTTTTTAATTAGGATATTTCAATAAGGGAGTTACTAGCTAGTTACAGGCTAGTTATAGGAAGGAAGACTTCTCTATTTTAGGGGACTTTTTATGGGAAAATTTTGTAGAAACTTTTGGAGACTTTTGGGCTCACACTCTATACATAAGGATTTTTGGAGTTGTATAATTTCATAGAGATAAATAAACCATTTAAATTGTGTATTTTGGATATTTTATATATTATCATTACTGATTTTGCATATGTTAAATTGGTAATCCCTTTGTGTCATTGTGGAAATCATTTCTTATTCATTGAAACATTGATACACACTAAGAAATTGATGTAAAGAAACACAATCTTTATTTGGTACCTTGATTTGAATGTGTTGATACACCCTATCTCTTTGTGTGTTGATATTTTTATTTCTTCTTCCATCTATTTTGCATGTGAAAACATGTATTTTTGTTGTTAAATTCATCATATAAGTTTACATAGTTTATAACTTTTGGTGAACCCCTATAAATAATTGAGGAAATCTAAATGAGATTCATGCATTTATTGTTAGGATTTTGTAAACCATCTTTCTTATTAGTTTTAATTTTTCTTCTTTATTGTACTTCAAGTTATTTAAGAATGCAAAAAAATTACAAAATCCATCATATAAGGGAGCTAACCCTCTCAAATACAAAGGAAAGTTGATAGTTCAACAATAACTTATCCAACTGTTAGAGCATTTGTCTCTACTTTTTGGGTAATTCACATTAAAATTTTCAATGACAAATATGTTTACCAATACATATCTATGTTTTATCCACAACATAACTCATCTTCACACATAGGCATTCAATGCCAAACAACGTCACATCATAGAGAAAGTTATTCAAGAGAAGATCCAAACCTCTCTTAACCCCAATACATGGGTGACTCTTAACCCAAATGGAAAGGTATGCACCCAACAAAATATCAACCCCAACTAAAATGAGATTCAACACAAAGTACGCAACATAATAAAAGGGTTTCCATACAAAATCAAGAGTATCCATAGAAAAACTTGTTGAGTAGGAAAAGTGATCCTAGATCCAATTAGGTTTACTAGGATTATCTCATTTTCACTAAACTCAACATTTAAACATAAATAAGCTAGGGTTTTGATGATTGACTTGCTAACACAAGCGAGAGCTAACCTCCTAGTATTTATGTTGTATTTGAGTTATGTGGATGATAAATTTGATGTGTGATTTGACAAGCCTATTTGACATGTAACCCTAGATCTAAAAATGTAATTTATCAGATAGACGAAAATATAAAGTAACAAAATGGATTCAGATCTGAAACTGGGACATAGAGAGGAACTTGTGATTGAAATTTGAGCTTGATTTTCAAGGATAAGGGCACAATGCGCGATAGACTGGATTTCTTCTTTTTGGATCTACAAATTCTAGATTGTAGGTTGCAGTCTGCACTATGTTTTCCTAGACTGTCACTTGTTGAAACCTTCAAATCTGACCCACACACATGAAAAGAGGGGAAAAGGTTGTGTTGTATAGGGAATTTCCTAAGTCAAACCCCATTTTGGTATTTCTACCTCCATGTACAACAATTGATGATGATTAAGAGGGAATTCCCTAGGTTGGGAGAAGGCCAAAAAAACAACATTTGACTAAAATTGATAAATGAAAAATGATAATATTACCTTGATGTGAAAACCCTTGAAGAAGAGATGATGCAGGAGAATCTAGGGGTACTAGAAATATTGCATCACCAAAAATATTGCTATTTTATTTTTGTTTATTTTCAATAAGGGCTTAGGAGTTAGGAGAATAAATATTTTGATTTGCAACTTTGTAATTTCCCTTGTGGTAAAATTGTAATTGTAATTTTGGTGGGAATTATGCATTTATAAATATTTCTAAGGAAAAATTGGGAAAAATACCCCTCTTGGGTGTCTCACTCTTGGTGGGGACCACTTGGGGTGCATTTGCTTGCAATTTAAATTGCATGTCTTGCATGTAATTGCATGTTTGTGCCACAAGCTTTGCATGTTGTTGCATGTCTGTATTTGGAGTCGTTGGAGTTGTTGGGAATCAAAGAAGGTTTCATAATTGACCAAGGTGATTGGTAAAAAGTTAGGCACCCATGTGAAGGTTATGAATGCAAGGAATTATTTTATATCTTATATTTTATATTTTATCTTTCCTCAAGTTGGGCATGGGATTTCAAGGTGGTAATTGAAGGTTGTTTTGGAAACCAACAATGGTTTTCTCCTCACACATTCTCTATATATTAATGCTTTTTCATTTTGAGAAGAGGGATTTTGGAGAAGTTGTGGTTAAATACCCAAATGCTACTAGAATGAAGCCAAAATGTTGAGTTGTGGATTTTTGTATGTGTGAAGCCCATGTTGTATGTGAGCATATGAGCTCATGTTTATGTATTTCATTTGCAAATTTTGAAGTTAATACATGTTGTAGATTTCTCTTCCATTTTATGTGTTTCAAGTTAATTTTTTGCCTTCTTGCATAGAATTTTATGTGTGTTTATGATCATATTTGAGAGGAAGAGTCTCCCTTTCCATCAAGAGATGCCACACACAAATTGATTGATGGATTCCTTAATTGCTTGATAGACCTGCAAAAGGTTAGCTCACACACACAATAGATTGTTGTAGATAGCATGTAGAGGATAACTCAATACATCTTCATGATTTGGCATGATTGATCATAAAGCTCCTTGTACATAATTGATTCCTTCATCTTGATGTCTTGCAAAATTGAACTTGATTGATGAAAGTGTTGTGATAATGTTGCTAATTTTTCACTTGACCGATTTTACAATCTTCAATTTGTTCTCAAAGATTGCTAAGTATACTTCTAGGTCTCATTAGGTGTTCTTAGGATTTCAAATGATAAAATGACTAGTATTTATACACAATTATTCTATTTTTTTTTAAATTAAATACCAATAGCTGACAAATGGAATTGGAAATTCAAATGATAAATTATTGACATTGGCATATTCAAATTATGGCAAGTGACCTAGGTTTTTAAAATAATTTTCAAACTTTATGCAATGAAAATAAAAAAATTGCAAGTGTAAGATATGTCGGATTCACCAAAATTTTGAATAGGAAAAGTGATCCTAGATCCGATTAGGATAACTAGGATTATCTCCTTTTCACTTTGACTCAACATTAAAACATAAACTAACTAGAATTTTGATTAGTGACTTGTTTCCACAAGAGAGATCCAACCTCCTATGGTTTGTGTTGCTTTTGAGTTGTGAGGTTGATAAATTTGATGTGTTATTTGACAAACCACTTTGAGATGTAACCCTAGATTTGAAAATATAATTTATCTAAAAAAATAAAAACAAGAAAAACAAAATGGCTTCAAATCTGAGACTGAGACACATAGAGGAACTTGTATTATAAATTTGAGCCTAAATTGTAAGGTTAGGGGATTGGGGCACCCTAGAATAGCCTCCTCTTTTTCTGAATTTGAAAATTCTAAAATATGGATTAAGGTCTACACTTTATTCCCTAATACTGTCACCTACTGAAATTCTTGAATCTAACTTACACACATGAAAAGAGGGGAAAAGGTTGTGTTATATAGGGGCTTTCCTAAGTTAAAACTCATTTTTTTTATTTCTACGTCCATGTATAACAATTGATGATGATCAAGAGGGCATGTCCTAGGCTAGGCAAAGGCCAAAACAACAATAATTGACTGAAATTGACAAATGATAATGTTACCTTGATATGAAATAGAAGATAACTCTATAATTCTTCATAATTGTCTTCTCATTGATCTCCCTCTCTCTAAAATTGATTTCTCTTATCCAAAATTAGAGGAAAGTGTGTTTATATATGCATTTTAATTAATCTTTTTGAGTAGGGGCTGACCTGGGGTCATTTTCAAATCATAAAAGGCCACTAATCAAAATTTCAAACATTCAAAAATTTTCTTTTTGGTTGAGGGATTCCAACACCTGTGATTGGTACTTTTTTGGCTCAAATTTCTAGGGATGATGGGTATTTAAATGTATTTTATTAATCTAGCCTCGAAATAAGTAAATTATCATTACAATTGATGTTATAAGCAAAATAGGGTGTCAAGGTCTAGTGTGAATTTTTCAAGGGTGACAATTTTGATGCTACATTTAACCCCCACCTTAGTGAGAGAATGATCTTACATTCATACTCACACTAATGGAATACATATCCATATCAACACATTGAAGAGACAAGATGACACTAAGTTGAGGGGTTTCCAATCCCTCAACTTAAGATCTCATCAATCCAAAATGTTAATACAAACATGCACATAAGATAAGAAAAGATTCACTCTCACATAAGACATTCAAATAATAATCAATTGAAGTACATTTTAAAAGAATACACAAAGCATGCACAAATAAAAATGCACCATATGCAATGAATACACAAAGTAGACATACATAATACATGAAAAAAACACATAAAATACATGAATTAGACACACCAAAGACACAAAGTAGACACATGGAAGACATAAGACAAACAATACAACTACAATAAAAAAAACACAAGGGTTAGTACTAAAAGAGATTTGATTCAGTAAGGTAAAGAGACCTCAATCTTAAATTTTTCTCAAATACTAAAAATCGTCCATTGAAAGTATTGTTTAAAAAAAATGGTGCTCTCATAAGAATTGGTACAGGGGCACCCTCATGCACATGTTAATAAATTTTTGGTTTTATCTTGTTTTCATATGATTGATGTAAATAAGGTCATTTATGACCATTTGGAATCATATTGGTTCATTTTGGAGTCTTAATTGGGTATTTAGTTAAAAAGTGTAAAAAGTTGTCATGCAACTTTGGAAAGGTGTCAAAAAATCAAGAACAGTTACATGCAAATCAAGAAACCATTAAAAAACATTTTGGATTGGTTGGGAATGTATAAGGACACCCTCCAAAACTATAATATGGGGTTGGAGACATTTTTTTTGAGGTTTGATGAATGAAAACCTCAATTTTGTGTGTATTTTCTGAGTCTTACATTGTTTTTATGTTGAAGTTGTGCATTGTACATCCTGGTACAGACTCATATCAAGGAATATAATATATGGATAGAAATATATGTGTTTCTAGTTTTCAATTCTTTTTGTTTCATTAAATTTCATTGAGTTTTGTGTGAGATATGGTCATTTTGGTGAAGGTTGCCCTGTTCTAACAATGTTTTCCAAAATTTGCAGTCTAAAAACATGCTAGTACAGCCATTTATGGTACAATATTGGGATGAAACCAATTGTAATGGATGAATATGTGTTTCTATCCCTCAATTATTATTTTTTGGGTCATTTTCATGGATATTTGAATAAGTTATGACCATTTTTGTGAGGACAGGTTTGAACCCTAACTACGGTTCCCAGTTTTGGAAAAAAAGCCATAACTTTATTTTACACCATTGGATCTTGATGGAAATTGGAGGAAAAGTCTGTAACTATATTATCTTCAATCCCACCAAAATGGTTGGCTTCATTATTTTTTTTGTGAAAGTTATTAATGACAGTTTGTTTTCATTTCCTCATTAAGACAGTCCTAAAACCCTCCATGATGATTGTTTGATAATTTCCTTGCATTATCTCATGAAGTATGATCTAATGGTTGTTATGTCATGTTGTTTAAAGTTATTGTAGGCCAAGGATATAATTAACAATTCATTCCTTGTGTTGATTGAGTGATGGGGTTTGTGTGTGCCTTGTGACAAGAAACCATAAGTTGGGAACACTGTATTACACAAGTTTGCATCTTGAAAGTTTGAAAACCTTTATGTTATGTTGAAACAAGTCTGAGACAATCAAGAGCCTTATGTTCACTTTGGTTCCTTCCTTGTTTGTGATGTTTTTCATTTTCATTGTTGATTACAAGCCATTGTTTGAATGAAGCCATTGTTGTGTGGTGTATTGATGGAAACAAGTGTTTGGTTCAAGAGGGTTTGTGAGTCACAAAATGTGTTGGAAAGTATTGAACCATTTTTGTCCCTTCTTCCATAATGTCTATACCTGTTTATGTTTTTCACATCCTTGAATGCTCATTAGGTTGTGTCCTAAATGGTGACAAGGTGTACTAAAGTGTTTGAGTTGTTTCCTCCAATGAAACCATGGAGTGAATATGTATTGGTACTGTCATATTGAGAGAGTTTCTACCCTTGCTCTGTATCAAGGATGTAGAATGACTCATGAAACACATGGCTCCATTGGCAAGCAAGTTTTTTTATGTTATATGGTCATGTAAAAATTCTCATGTTCATGAATCAACAAACCTTGTTATGCCAAATCCATGGAATGTTTTCACAATTGCGCTTCAAGGAGCACACAGAAGTTTAACATTGCAGGGGATGATTCAATGCTCAATGTCATAGGGTATGAATTGATAACTACTCCTTAGGGGGTGTTATAAACAAATCCACCACTAAATGGGTATGTCAATAATTCAAATCTCATAAGATGTCTATGATTAATCCTTCAAGGAATTTTCATTGCTAACAACTATAATTAAACATGAAATTCTACTAAATTCACAAGAATTCACAAATCATACACACACTTATTGATATAACATATATTTCTTCAAATGATTTAAAATTATTAAAGTATATAAAAAGGTCTAGTAATGTCTTTTAGAGCTTAGCAGAAAATAAGATAAAAGTATGTAACTAAAACAAAGAAATAAGATTTTTTTTGTCTCATCATTTCCCCCAACTTAACTTCTTGCTTGTCCTCAAGAAATTTAGGGCCTTAGGTTATATTGGAGTGCAAGCTCCCTATACTTAATTGTATTGGTAACCCCTTCTTTCTTCAGGTAAAATCCTCTCTATTCTAATATCTTCTCCCATCTAGTGTCTTCTGTTGCATTGATCTCTTGTCTTCATCCAATCCAATATGGAATTGAGAATAGGATAAGAGAAGGATGGAATGTCAAGGAGAGTCAATTGATATCATTTTCAAGGGAGGTTGATATATACTTATGGGTTATTTTCATTGTTATGAGATAGTTAAAAACTGAGTGGTGTTATTTTCTTCTCAATTCTAGGGTCAATTCTCTCCATTTATCCTACTAGAAATCTAGTGCCTATTTGCCAATTCTTGTTGCAAGTTCTTGAAACCTTTTATAGTTTTATTCTCTATATTTTAGAATTTATCCCTTGCTTTCCTCTGTTCTACCAATTTGATCCATTCTTCAACCACCTCACGAGGATTACCATCTCCTGCCCTGATTAGGAGGGGAAATAACTTTTCCTTTTCTTGATAATCCCTCTGTATCTATCCTCTTTGATGCTCATTCCTTATAAATTAAGCTAATCCTTTGGTTTGAACATCCCTGACAAATATGAGTGGATTCCATGTAGAATCATGAGGGACAACCAGGTTATGCAAATAAAATTCACATAGTTGATCTTGCATACCTAGGGTTGATTGCTTATATGTTTTCAAGAACAAAGTAGGCATAGATAAAGAGATTGGAAGATCACTAATTAATTTACTAAATTGAAAACTTAGAAACTTTTATTTCAATTATAGGGTATAAACCCTAGTAGGGGGTCTGCACTTCAAAATTTGTATTGTCTTGTCAGCCAATTCCTCTATTTTGACCTTTAGTTTCTAAATTTCTTCATTTTTCTAGTTAATTTCTCTAGTGTGTGTTGATATTAGTTCACATTTTTCTTTATCCCAAGCTTTCTATTTCTAGGAGAATTCCCTTATCTTATTCCACAATTCAATTCTAAAGGTCACAATAGAAGGGATTGTAGGCACTCTCAAGGTTACAGCTTGATTCATAGGATGTGGAATCTTGTTGTTAACTTCAAAAATGGCCAATTGTGTAGCTTCTCCAATCCTGATCCTTGTTGATCAAAGCCATGTGACCTTTTCTCTAGCTCACAAATTATGTTGTCTAATCCTTCCTCCCTCTATTGGTATCCTTTAAGTTGTTCTTTTAACTCTTTAATTATCTGCAAGGCTTCTAGTAACTCCTTGCTCTCATTCTTTCCTTGTAGAAGTAACTCTTCTTTCTCCAAAAAAAATTCATCATCAACCTCCTTAGGTGGAACAAACTCTTCTTCAAAGATAGGGCTTCTTTGAGGTTTTTTCTTCTTTTTAGATGTGAACAAGTCCTTTGAATCCAAATTTGAGATACTACTCAGATATAGAGGCTACAATATTTTAGGTTGCTTGTCATCACCAGAAACTCTTTCTTCCTCAAAATCAATTTCAATTTCAACTAGAACAATCTTTTCCTTTGATTTTTGACCTTTCCTTTTATAGGCTCTTTTATTTGAAGGCAGTGTGATAACCTCTTTGGTTGTGTTGGCCTCTTTTTCTTCTTCTTAGGCTCAATAGTAGAAGCTACACTCTTTCTCTTTTGGGTCTTGGAAGGGCTCTTGGTGGATGTAGGGGTTTTTATGACTTCTTTTGCTACAGGCTACTCCCCAAAAGTTGTAGGTTTAGTTTTTTGCACTTCTTGATCTCCCTGTTCCCCAATGTTGTAAGTAGGTGAGGAAATGGGTGAAATTGAGGGTCAATTGACCTCTTTTGTAGTCATAGAAGGTTCTCCCATTTCTTTTTCTCTATTTAACTCTTCTACATTTAGCCTTATGAGAATGTCATTGATATTGTTGCAGTTTAAGAAATCTTCCCAAGATATATTGGGAAACTAGATTTTGAGACTTCATTTAATTAACAAGGTGACCAAGCAAAAATGGGACAAAGCAGACTGGTTTCTTTTATTCTTATATTAAGTAGACATTCTTTTCAAGAGATTGTATAAGAAATTAGAAACATTCACAATCCCCTGGTGGCGTAAGTGAATAAGAAGTTTAAAGTGCACATTTTACAAGAGGGATTTTTTATTATCTTAGATTAAATATTTAATAATGTAAGAAGCAATAGAAGCCCAAATATAGGGTAAAGTAAATTTATTTTGTATCTTGAGATGAAAAATATAAATTCTCCCTTGGCATTGAAAAATCATTCCTAATTGTAATTGCATTTGCTCTTATTGGAAATTCTTCACCTATTCTTGGCAACCTTGATACTTTTTCCACTGTTGCATCTGCCCTTAGTTCTATAATTATGGCTTCATCATTTTGTAAGGTACTTACAAATAGCTGAGTCAGAAGTTCATTATACTCAATTAGTCGAATGAAATAATCCAACCACCCAGCTTGTTGGAAGATTTGCAGACATTTTCAATCTTCCAATAATAAATTGTACTATTGGTTCTCTTCTTATAATATCTCATCCCATTGCTGCAAATTTTACCACCTCTGCCAATCTTTTGCTATTGTACTTGGATCTTCTTAGATGTTACCTTCTGCTAGGTGCTTTTATGCTCTACACTTCTTATTTCTTTGAGACTAATTGAAGAGAATGAAAGGAATTGAAAATAGTATATGGTTTTTGAAAAGGTTTGGTGATAACAATTAAAAAAATTCTCCCCCAATTGAGGTGTGCTATTTTTCCTCAAATAGCATGTATGAGAAGGATGAGTAGGATAAATTTAAATCATTTGAACTATATGATACATTAAATTTAAATGTGCACAAGATTTGAAATGCATATGAAAATCAGTAGTATTAAATGGAAATCATAGTTAATTAACAAGAAAAGTACATGTTATTATGGAATGATGAAATTTGGCATGTGCAAATGGAACTGAACACCACCATACAACTTATTAGAAAAATATTTGAAATGATGGTAATTCAAAGTGAAGTATTGTGGGTGGACATGCTAGAAAAAGCAACTTGGTGTGATTATGGCACATGTCTGAGGATTGCTAGTGGTGAATGAAAAGTTGAGGAAAGTATAAAGTATGAATGATGGAATTGATTGTTGCACATAACATGTGTTGGATTGAAGAGGTTGCATGTTGAGTATAAAATGTGATTGATAGTGCCTATATGTGTTATGAAAGTGAAATGTATGTAACTATTATGAGTAGGTGAACAATAGGTCACATGAACTTCTATGGCACATCCAAAAAAATAAATGTTGGCGATCAATTCTTATGCATGTGTGTGCATGTGAGGGGTGTTAGTGAGTAATTATACCTAAATAATATATGCATGTGAGCTAGTTGGCTCGTCTTCTGATATATCACTCGATCTGGTGTCTTAGTCTATAAGTTGAGCATGTAATTTTGGCTTGAATTATTGTTGCAGATTATATAAGAAGTCTTCCTTTTGTAATAGATTCTCATAAAGCTTAAGTATGTGGTCATTTACTAATAGAGAGAATCTTACTGAATCAATGGTAGTGAGCTAAACCACTCCATTTCGAAAAACTTGCTTGATTTAATATGCTCCAAGCAAGTGTGTTTGTAATTTTCCCTTGAGGTCTTTGTACTCAGAATCATATAGCAATGCCTAGTCACATGTATTGAATTCATTTATTTTTATGAACTGGTCATACCATTTCATCATTTTCTTTTGTACAATTTATGTGTGATGAATGAATTCCATTCTAATTTCATCTAAAGCATTCATGGTGTACAACCATTCCTTTTGAGATGCAAATATTCCAATCTCAAGTTATACTGTTGTGCAAAGTGTTTTTTATTCAAACTCAATTGAAAGTACAACTTTATTTCCATACACCAATTTATATGGTGTAAACCTTGTTGTAGTCTTCTAGGTTGTCTGATATGCCCAAACTACTTTAGGAAGTCTTGATTCAAATCCTTTTTGTGTAGCTTAATTGTTTTTGTAAGAATACCTTCTATTTCCCTATTTGTAACTTCTACTTGACCAATAGCTTATGGATGGTAGGGTGTGGAATTCCTATGCCTAATCTCATACTCCTTTACTAATTTTTTAATCATGTCAGAAATAAATTGAGACCCTTGGTCGATTACTATTTTAATGGGAACACAATATCTAGTGAAGATATCTTCATAAAGAAACTTAGAAACATTGCCATCGCTTGCAAATCAGAATCCTTAAATTACCTCCACTCATTTTGTGAGATAATCTATACAAGTCAACATATATTCTTTGTTATTGGATGTTGGAGCTATGGGACCAATGAAATCCAATCCCCACTTGTCAAATGGTGCAATTATTAATTATGGCTGGAGTGGAATTTCATCACTCCTAGTAGGTCTTGCCATCCTTTGGAATTTATCACACCTTCTTATATACTTGATTGCATCCTTGTGAGGTGTTGGCCAGTAGTAACCAATATCCTTTTTTTTTAGAGTTGTCCTTTTAGCTCATCATGACATGCCTTTAGAATATCATAAATTCCATCCTCCCTGATGCATCTTCTCATAATGTTATCAGGCCATCTATAAAATAGATAACCAGCTACCCATGAATAAGGAAAACCCTACTCAACCAAGTGTCTCCTTTCCCTTGGTGAGAGATGTGGTGGTGTCCTTCCTGCAACCAAATAATTAGCTATATTTGTACACCAAGGTGTCTACATAAAGAGGGAAAATAATTGTTCATCAGTAAAGGAATCATCAATAATGTCCTTTGTTGGTGTTATTGGTATCCTTGAAATAAAATTAGCAACCACATTTTCCTTCCCTAGTCTATCCACGGTTGTGATATCAAATTGACACATTAATAACCATTTGACAATTCTTCCTCCTACCACTAGTTTATCTATTAGATATCTTATGGCTATATGGTTTGTATGAATAAAGATAGAATATCCAGTGATGTAATGCATGAAATTATTGATGGCATATACTACTGCCAACATTTCCTTTTCAGTAAATATATAATTTAAATCTACACCTTGAAGGTTCTTGCTTACATAGTAGATTGCATATTCCAAATTCCCTTCTTTTGTCCTAAAACAACACCTATTGAAAAATGAGATATATATGTAGGTATGTGAAAAGGAATTGTCCAATTAGGTCCTCTTAAGATAGGTTCTTAGTGAGGGTTTCCTTGATGGAATCAAAGGCATCTTGGCATGTAGGAGTCCAATCAAATTCAACATCTTTAGAGAGTAGAACAAATAATGGGGCTACTATCTTATTGAAATCTTGGATAAACCTTCTATAATAACCACTGTGGCCAAGAAAACTCTTACATCCTTTTTCTTATGAGGAATAGGTAGGTTGGAGATCACTTCTATCTTGTTAGGGTCTACTTGTATTCCTTTACTAGACACAAAGTGTCCCAAAGCCACTCCTTCAGTCATCATCATGAAACATTTTTCATGACTCAAGGAAAGGTTGTGATCTTGACACCTTTGTAGGACTTTCTCCAAATCATTCAATGCTTCTTCATAATAATTCCCATAAGTGGTAAAATCATCCATATAAATTTCCATGGAATCATGTGTAAAGTCTAAGAATATACTTAAGATTGCTCTCTAAAATGTTCTAAGAGCATTACATAACCCAAATGGTAAGACATAATAAGAATATGTACCCCATGGGTAAGTAAAAGTTGTCTTGTCCTGATCCTCAGGAGCTATTTTTATTTGATTATACCCATTGAATCCATCTAAGAAGGATAAGTATTATTTAATTGATAATGAATATATCACCTGATCAATAAAAGGAAGGGGAAAATGATTCTTCCTTATTGCATTCAATTCTCTATAATCTACACATACCCTCCATTTTCCTCCCTTCTTTGGTACAATTACCAATGGGATACCCATTGGCTATCATATATTGGGTAAACAAACCTTACATACAACAAATTTTGTAAATTTTTTTTTACTATGTCATGCACAACTAAATTCATTCTCCTCTAAGGCTGCCTTATGGGCTTGTAGCCTTCATTAATATAAATTCTATGCATGCATAGGTGAGGATCTATACCCTTCATATCATGATAGTCCCATGCAATTTTTTTTGTGTGGGATTGTAACATGGTTAATAATGAAGATTATTGTCTAGTTTTCAATTGGTTATTGACATTTAGTGTTTTTCTTGATGTGATATATGTGGTTAAGACTGATGACTTGACATAAGAAATTCTAGGGCCTGAAAATTTGAGACTGCAATTTTTGAGTAGTAGTGTATGAAAAAACTGAGAAGTAGACTTAGATGTTTTTGCAAGTATTATGTTATGTAAAGGAAAATGTAAGCATGTGAGGCAGTGGTGTTGTTGCATATCCGTACCATAAAAATTTTACATAATGTTTGCAAGGACTTCATCTTCATCTTGGATTTCTAGAATTGGACTATGTTCAATGATCATGAGATTTTTTAAAGAATATTAGTCATCTTCATCAAGGGCAGGCCATACAATTTCATCAAAATCTATATGTGGTTGTGCAAGAGGATAAAGAACCAATTTATTTATCATGTTACCATTGGAAATGATCATATTGCCAAAGCTACAACCAATGAATGTATTTGTAGTAACTAATCAAGGCCTCCCTAAGATTAAGGGGTATCTTGCAAGGTTTACTTTAGGCTATAAGACCATAAAATATATAGGGTATTCCCATGAGTCCATGTGATGACTAAATCTTCTATAATACCCTCTAGTTTAACAGTTGACCTATTTGCTAGTTGTAAAATAGTAGGTGTGGATTAGACTTCCATTAATTGAAGTTGTCTCATAGTTTCTTTTGTCATAACATTTATGACCGCTCCTAGGTCAATTAAGGTGTTTTTAATGAGAGTTTCATTAATTTTTACATCTACTATTGGGCTCCCAGGTTCTACATATATTGGAACAACTATATTACCTAACATGATGTCAACAAGTTGTCCTAAGACACAAAAAGTTTGGGGATCCTTTTGTTTTCTACCTGGCTTTTTAAGGCACAAATCTCTCACGGTTTATTTATTTTAGTACTTATATAATTGCTTGAATTAGGGGTATTTTTATGCAAACATTTCTCAGTTGACCCAATAGGTTAGATTTAGTTTCAGAATGGGGTTTTTGTGTGATTAGTCTTTCAAGGAATGGTGGTTCTAAACTTGTGATATTTTGCTTAGTCCTACTTTTTTTGGGTTCCTTTTGTCATTTTTCAATAACTTATACTGAGGGATCCTCTTTAGTAAGCTTTGTAATTTGTGGAGATGAAGGCCCAACAAACATCTTTCTTGAATGAAGGTGGAACCTCAACCCCATAGGTTGGGTATTGGATAGTGTCATTAGTATATGGTTGTTGAATAAGCTTGTTTTAGGGTTAGGTGCAGGTTGGGTTGGTAGTTGAGGTGCCTTTGGCTGTGATGGTGTGATCATGGTTGGATTTGGAATTATAGCAGGTTGCTACGGCTGCAAAGGTTTTTGTTTTTGCAGGTAGTTTATATTTTGATTATGCCATTGTTGGACCCCTCACCACTATGATGGCCATTGGTTTTGTTGGGGAGGCCACTGTGAATTGTAATTTGGGGCTTGGTAAGGTTGTGGTGGCCACATCCCCTATTATGGAGATTGTAACATCAGGAAAACAAAGGAGATCAAAGCAACACAATGCAAATAAAATCGAATGTAAACTAAGCTAACAACAAAGAACAATGGAAAGCTAAAAACGTAAATAACATAACCATCTCACTGAATATCTATATAATTCCATGCATAACCTCGATTGTCCTTCTCCATTTTGTCGTTGTAGTATAATTTCCCTCATATTTCTTTGTGCAAATATAGCCTATGATAGTATGATTCAGCAAAACATCAAAGATTCAGATAATAGATTGCTTCCAAAATTCATAAGATTTAGGGAGGAGTAATAATGATGAAGGTAAAGCCAATTTATAGAAAACAGGGTTTTCAAATGACAGGCTCAAATTGAAAGATAGACGAACGATTAAGATTGAAGATTCGACATGCATTGAGATTAGTGTTAGTAGTGATGTGAGTGATAAAACATAAAAGGTGGGAATTAAGATTAAATAATAATTTAATCTTTAGTTGAAAGTATTCAAAATTTAAAAGAATAATAATTGCATGTAAAGGATAAAGATTGAATAGAAGAAACGATTTGTTTGAATGTGCGAATGAATTAATTAATTAATTAAAGCTATTTAATTAATATAAGTTTGCATGCAGAAGAATTAAAAAGTAGATAACTGACTAATTAAAACATAGAGTCCATTTGTCAGAGACAATCAGATATTAAATTAGGAGATAACTAACTGATTTAATTAAATCTTGACTTAAGTGTTAAATGAATAATTAGATAACTAAGCGATTATCCAAATATAGAAGAATATGCCAAGAATAAACTTTTCTATGAATTAAATGATTATTTAATTCAACATTCAAAATTTGAAGATTAAATTAAATAAATTAAGATTTATTTAATTGACCGAAGAAAATATTTAAAGAAATAATTAAATAATTTAAAGTGATTATCTAATTATAGTCGAAAGTGTGATAAGAATAATTAAATAAGAATTTATTTAATTTTAGAAAAAGGATAAACTGAATTAGCGACGTAATTAAATAAAGAATATTTATTTAATTAATCAAGATTGAATAAAGATAATTATGAATTAATTAAATAATTAAAGTTATTTAATTAATAGAGGAATAAAGGTTAAAATGAATTAATTAAATAATTAAAGTTATTTAATTAATAGATAAGAAAGGACTTTAGAAAATAATTAAATAATTAACATTATTTAATTATGACAATGAAGGTATGAATTATGTAGAAATCGAAGTCGCGGGCTTAGACTAATTTTTAGTGTCTACAGAGACCAACTAGGTGCTTGGGCCATTGGCATTATTGATCTTGTGTATAATACTAGGCCGAGTGTTCTAATGTGAGAAGTTTAAATTTCCATCCGAAAATGACACATTGTAAGATAATGGATCTTGAGGCATACCTTGTATTTTTTGCCAAGTTTTTCACTAAGAAATATAAAATAGTTGGCGTTCTTCATCCTCCAAGGCTTGAAATTTAGACCACCCTTTTTTTCTTTGGAAATGTTGGCAAACTTCTTGCATTTGTAGTTTACCCTCTTCTAGTGGCAATGTGGATATTATTCTATTAGGGTTTCCTCTGCTTCTACCTACTTCTTCTTTATATGCAAGGTGTCCAATTGGGTAGCTAGGTGGCTAATTATGTCCTCTTTCATGTTGGATAGGAGGTTATTGAGATCCACCCTTGAGACCCCAGTGGACGTTTTATTGAAAGAAGAGGTTCTATCATTCTTGGTCTTTTTTATGGATGATCTGGAGTAGTTTTTGTATACCTAACAAATCTCCTCAAAAGGTAGTTGAGAGATATATCTTACCCCTATGAGATTTAGAACATCTATACAATCTTCATGTACTCCCCACAAAATACCAATTTCAATGACTTGGGGGAGAGCCTATTCTAATGTGATTGCTTTAGACAGAATTGGAATATTTCCATGTAATCCTCCAATGGTTCATCTTCTCTCTATGTCATCTTGAAGATGTTGTCTCTCTTCATATAAGTCTCTTTGCAATAATCTTGATATTTCTGAAATAATTTGGCCTTCATTGTTTCCTAGTTGGGTACGACATTTCTTCCCAACCCCATAAACCATTGCAAAGCAACATCCTTTAATGTGGTTGGAAATAGTTTGAGCTTGTGAGAATCCATAGTATAATCATAATTATGACACATCACATAAAATTCAAATAGGAATGTATCTAGGTAATGTTGAAGGTGGTATGTTCTTGAAACATAGAAAAGGTGAAACCTTAGGATTTGACCCTAGGGTTTAAGCACTTTTTAAAATGGTTCATTAGATATTTGAGGTAGTGGGGTTTGATTGGATTTTGGACAAGGCATGTGATTGACTTATAGCCTAATAGGTGAGTCAACCATCCCTTAACCAAATTTGGAAATGTTTTAAAGGTGAAATGAAATGATCCAATTGACCTAATGATGCAAATTATTGTTCTGATGTAAATACAATAGATATGAGAAGTCACAAATAGAAACAAATAGAGCAGGACACTATGCACCTATGGTATGTATTTGTGATAAAAAATGGAGGAAATAGGTGCCCAAGGTGCCACTATCCTTGTAGGGATAATTCATATTTGTTTTCACAGTCCTTGGGTGCCATATTAGAGCTTCTATTTCCCACTTTTCGCACTATTAGATCACAGTCATATAATTTTCTAACCGAGTTTCCTTGAGTTGTCAAGATGTAGGGTTTTAATTGCCACAACAAATAATTGATCCTAAATATTCATTCAATCCTCTTTAGATCTGAAACCCACACATTCAAAGAGAGAATAAAGGTTGGGCCATTTAGGGGATTGCCTTAGTCAAACCCCGAGTTAGTGTTTCGACTTCTACAATCGCAATGTCAATGATAAAGGATAAATGAAAGGAAGGGATGTTGAGTCATAAAGTCCTATAACTCACCATCTTTTAATGGCTTCCTTGAAGGAATAAATTCATACATATCTCCTCAAGGTCTTGATCTTGCTTGCTTGATTTGCTTGAATGGCTTGAATTTCTTAGAGACCTACAAAGAGATAGCCTTTACAAACAATATGAAAACATAAACATGCATAAAATCACATACATTTTGACATGATGTTGGATCTTGAATTACTGCAATAAATCCTTTAATGGCTTCTCTTGAGTTGTTGAATAATGCTCTTGATAATAATTCTTGCTCTTAATTCTCAGTTTTCCATATAATGTTCAAATGATGCAATAACTAGGTATTTATATGCTATTATTTTAATTTCCTGAAAATTAAATCTTAATAGCCAACTTCAGATATTTGAATTTCAAATAATAAAATTTTGACCGACATATTTGAATTTGGAGCCAAAATAGGGGGATATAGGCACCCTAGGCGCCAGTGTCCCAGGCCTATTTTCTAAAGTTTAAGGAGTTAGGGGAAAAGTATTAAATGAGAGCATTTTTGTATGCTTACAAATTGTCAGAAAGTGTTTTAAAATAAGCCATGGAATGCATAATTTAGGAAATTAAGTGTTTGATTAGGTCTAATAACTTAAAGGGGAGAAAAACATAGTGTGGAATTGTCAAGGGTGACAATTTATGACACTACATTTAGCCCCACTTTAGTGAGAGCATGAACTTACTGTTACTAATTTTTTACGTTTCGCATAAATTAGTAAGAGTTTAGCAGCAATTATTTGCTGGGGTATTCAAAATTTTATGTCCAAGGTGTTCAGTGAATTTTGTTTTCAGAATTACAAATTCAAAAGCATGTTTCAATGATTACTTTATCAAAATCATTCAACCAGATTGAGTTAAACTGATTGAACAGTCTTGGCAAGGAAATCGTTGAACAAATTTCATTTGAACAATGTCATTCAAGCTCAGTGATTCATTATGTAGTGATTGTTACTACTGTTTTTCAGAAAAAGCATTACAGATTTAAGAGCTAGAGTGCAGATAATCATTCATTTTGATTACAAAACATGTTTACAGAACAATTGCAATATCATTGTTTCATTATGTAATCGTAAAAAATTTAGATTGTTGATCATAAGACATTTCATATCATGAACAAATGATTTATTAAGAGAAATATGTTTTGTGATCCCACACAAGCCGTGGGTAGACTAAGTTGATTCAATTCAACAAAAAATACAAACTATACAACTGAGGAACAAGTAAAGTGAAACATGTAAAAGAAAATCATGCCATCATTGCCTTGAGGGATGGTGTAGACTTGATTCATCATTTTTCTATTTGATCTTCAACTTCTTTGCTTCTCAAATTCAGAATCTGCAATTGGTAGAAAGTGGTGTTAGAGCTCAGGGCACGAAATTCAAAAACATGCTAAGTTCAACAGAAATATAATTTGCATCTGTTGTTGAATCAAATCAATATAGTCAAATTCTAAGAGAATAAAAAATGCCAGATTCAATCATCAGGGAATCATTCAATCCAATGTTTTTACTAACTTGTTTGTTTCATGTGCAGAAACAGGAAAAGTAATGTTGCTAAATTCATCAAATTTCAATATGAGTGGGGTTAAATGTGGCTCCCACAAGGGTGGAGCTCAGCTCATATCAATGATATTAACAATATGAACATCATGAGATTAATATCATTTTTTGCAGAACTAAAACGGTCTCATATGAGAGGAAATTAGTATCATCATTATGATTGTATACAAGTTTTTTATGTATTTTTACAGTGCATATAGAATGATTATAGAGGATAATGGAGGACACATCATTTTTTCTTAATGAGCAAATACTAGTAAAGTGATATCAATGAAGTTCACTGTCAATAGAGGCATTATTAACCAGTTTCAATGAGCATTGCGTACATTTCAGATGAAAAGGCAATTACAATACATTTTCCCCTTGTTGAAGGAATTTTATGTTTGTTTTATTTGCTTAACATTCTGGAAGAAAGGTTTATTTCATCAGAAGTATCTTTGAATGTACAAACAATGATGAACATCCATGATTATTTCACAGTCAAGATGCTAAAACATATACAATAACAAGTATTATGTGATGGGAAATAGTCATTACAGTCTTCATAGGGCATAGACTTTCATAAAAGCATAGAAGATGATTTAGTCTTAAAGAAGTGTTTTGTTACAGCCACTAATGATTTTCAAGGAAGTAAAATCAATAAAGCATGGAAATCTGGAATCAGATTTAGTGAAGGAAAATACCAAATTTTAAATCACTAAATATCATACATTGTCTGAATTCAGGCTTTTACCAGTCATTATTTTATCATCTGCTGCAACTGCTAAGAGATATTACATAATTACATGTGGAGAATCAAATCAGTTTAGCAATCAAAAGCAGAAAAGAATGCATTGCTTTCAGTTTTCAAAAGACAACATTATTCATTTACAGAATCTCTGTAATATGTTGTTAAGACTCAGAGATGAAGGAAGGAATTGCTCAGCAACAAATGAAGTTTCTTCTCTGAGTGTGAACAAAAGCTACAGGATGATCATGAAAGAATATTTATTGTCTTATTCTTTTTAAAAATAAGTGCACTATACAGAGAAGTCCAGAAAAGTAACATGGCAGCCAGCCTAAGAATTAATTTTTGTTCTTTTAGTCACAATTTTTTGAGGGTTTCTCTACATATATTGTAGAATCTAATGAAAAATGAATACCCATATTCAGCAGAACAACTTGTTTTCATGGCGGCCTCTCTGTCAGAAAATGCTTCTTCAAGTTTTAAAAACAGAGTTTTGGCAGCCAACAGAAAAAGGAAAAAATGGAGTTAAATATAAAAATGATGTCCTAGCAAAGCAAGCTCAATATACAGAAGATTCATGGTAGTGAAGCAAGAATTACAAAGAATGCATCAGAAAAACATAGAGGACACAGCAAGTTAAGCTTTCAAAAGCTTTTAAAATACAACTTTTTCTAGATTTCTGAAAATAAATCCACTTACCTTCATTTTTCTGCCTTTGATCTTCCAAAAATTCTCCAAATTTAAACATAAGTCTATTTTCCTTCGTATTTCTACCATAAATCTTCCATAATCTTCAAAAAATGGCTCGAAATATGGTGAAAATCAGCAAAAACATGGCTAGGGTTTGTGCATGGCGGCTCCTCTCCAGAAGTTTCCAGAATATGAAAAGCAAAATGATATCAAATGAATGTCTTTACATTCATTTTAGGGTTATGAATACCCTAAAGAATATTCGATGAAGTCAAGGCATTTTATTTGCCTAAGGAAACTTCTTTCAATTTCTTCAAAGACTTTATCATCTAAGTCTTTTCATTTGTTTGATTTAATTTCTTTTTGCATCCATTAAATGTAAATATTTATTTTAAGTGATCAGTTATAAATCACTTTTAAATAAATATTATCTTCCAATGCAAAAATAAAATGCCTATAATACATATTTTAATTGGATGAAGTCTTTTTATTTGCATTATATTTATAAATTGTAATCTTTATTTAAAAATGATGAATTATAGATCATTTATAAATAAATGATATTATGAAGTGCAAATGAAAAGTAATTTGAATGTAATTTCAAATTATTGGATTTGGTCAAAGGAGTGAGCCTTAAAGCTTTGCTTAAATCATGGTGATGATTCAGAAAAATATGCCAACATGTTGAGAAAATCAAGGATTTTTTAGCACTAAATCAGGAATTTAACTTCAGTTATGAATTCTTTTTGACTTGATATGAGTCAAGGAGTGTTTTGAGGTACAAACACCTTTGTTACTTTCAGTTATGATCCTGATTTGGAGGGATTTTCATTTGTATACGACCCACAAAGTTGTTCAAACTTTGACAACTCTTGTTGGAGTTGGTTGGCAATTGCATGCCTTATTTGGAGGAAAGGATTGACAACACATCAACTTTTGGAGCCAAAATTCAATTTCGAATTTTAAGACTCTTTCTATAATTCTTTCTCTTCTTTCATTATTGGAGTTAGTTCTTGGTTTGGAGATTGTTGAGGCATATCATTCTCACTTTGTAACTCATGATTTCTTGAGATTTGTAATGCAAATATCCCAGATTTTTCAATAAAGAAGCTTGTCATTCCTTCTCAAATCTGTCTTGTGCATGTATTGTGAGTAAGTCTTTAGATTAATAGTTTGTGATTTCCATCAAATCCTCATTTTAATCTTATTGCCTCAATGTCTTGCTTAGATTCAGTATGTTATAGTGTAGGTCATTGATTGTGTTTCATAGATTTGTTGAATGCTTGTTATGAAAACATCATTGTTTTCTTTCAAACAAACTTTGATCATAGAATCCTTTCAAATGAATCATTTATGCAGAACATGCTAGATTGAGTAGTGGATTCTCTTTTAGTTTCATTTGTCAAAATATCTTGAGAGGTTTTAGAGCAGATTCAAGTCATCTTTACATATTGGTGAATCACCTTTTTTCAAGTTTTATGTTTACTTTATCCTTTTATCCTTTACCTCTGTTAAAAACCAGTTTTACAAGAAAATCCAAAGGGAACCAGCCCAAAACCTGGAGGTCTATTCTCATCATAGGATACCCACAGCCTGAAAATAGTCCCATGTGCACAGGATTTAATAAGTTATTCAGCTTAATTTTGGGTGCAAATCCTTGTGTTAACACTTACACTGAGACTCACACTAAAGTAGAGAAATATATGTCAAAAGGGGTCTAAACGTACAAATGTTGAAGAGATAGGATGGCTAAGGATCAAAGGGGAGTGCACAAGCCCCTAGGATCTAAGATCCCATATAAAGATAACATAAGCACAAAGGAACACACATGTATGAAATGCAACAAGACAACATACACAAAGATACATGTCAGATACACGATAAAAACACATGATATAACATCATATAAATGGCAACAAAATGAACCCAAAAATGATGTGAACACAAAGAAAACACACAAAACAGAACACCATGTTAGTACTAAAAGATTCGATTTGGTAAGGCAAAGAGACCTCAGTCTTAAATTGTCTCAAATACCAAATGTCATCCATTGAATAAAGGAATTCTCTCATGAGGACTAGCAAGCTACATTATGCCACATCACTCATGAGTCACATGGATCTATTGGATAGCAAGATGTTTTATGCTACGTTTCAATGCAATATGATGGGTTCCACAAAGCTAGCAAGTTGTGTTATGCTAAACACTCATGAAACACATGGCTCCATTGGAAAGCAAGTTATGTTATGCTTGGTGGCCATGTTAAGGCGTTCATGACTGACACCATACAAAAGTATAGTATTTGCTAGGTGAATCACAAATAGGAAGGAAACACAAGCTAGTGAAGTTCGTTATTCACTATGTGAGCCCTCAAAAAAGGTAGAAAAATTAGAAACACACTAGGTCTAGTGAAGTCCATTATTCACTAGGTGTGTACCCATGACCATACCAAGAGTTATACTCCCTAATAACTCTAATAAGGTGCTACAAAATGATCAACATGCAATGCCAACATAACACCAAGTTCAATGCCTACAAACAAAGTGAAGCAAAAATGTCAAACTCACCTAAGGAGGTGCACAAAGTCACTTAAGGAGGAACATAAACAATGATAAAATAAGGCCAAAACCTCAAAAGGTGTTATAGCAAAACCAAAACCACCGTAAAAGGTGATTTACAAAAAAATAACAAAGGGGATTTTCTTAATACATGAAAGGTCACACATTAGGGAACATCACATATGACATCACCGCCAAAAGAGGTTTATTCATGGAATAGAAACTCACGCCTTAGGGAATACTAGCCATAGAATTACCACCAAGGGGAACATCATACGCCAAGAAAGTTCACACCCTTAGGAGATATCAAGCCTAATATCACCACCAAAGAGGCACTCACATAGATCAAGGAGGCCACACTTTGATTAACAAGGTCACACTACCTAAGATATATATGTTATCATCACTAAAAAGGGGCCATTTCTTATGCAAATAATAAATGGGAGACTATATGCCCCCCTTAAAATGTTAGTGTACTTGCTACACTAATATTTTAAGGAGACACAAAGGGATCCCTTGCTAGAAGGAATGCACCTAACACAAGGCTACCTAACCCCTTGCCCCTTAAATGTAGTGACAAAGGTGAGCCCAAAATGGATGATGATATGCTACTCCTTACAAAATGAAATATGATTGCATAAAGCCTAGTTTATACCCCCATGCATGGTAGTATGTTATGATACTACAACTACCACATGTCAAGGAGTAGAAACTAATTCTATTTGTCTCTTGTGTGATTAAGTGAAGTTATTTTTGATGTTTTTTGTTATTTTTGAAGGACAATAGCCAAGACCTTTTGTTGTCTCTTGCGTGTTGACTCTACGGGGACACAAATACCATGTTCTTTTACACCACATCCTTTTTCACTATAGCCAATTTGTTTCAAAAGTTGATATCCTCTTACATAAATGGCTTCCATTTCTTTCAAAGAAGGTGGTTTTTCATAATCACTCTCATCATATATAGATGTGTAATCTATGTTTTCCTCTTTGCTAGAATTTGTGGGTGTTTTTGATGATTCAGTGATAGATTGTGTTGATATCATTGCAGCTTCTTTTTATTTTCTCAATTTTGATTGTGTAATCTTGTATTCTCCCATGAATGTAGGTGTGAAATCTAATGATCCCCAATCATCATCCAACAAATTTTTCACAGATGAAAGACAATCAGGATCCTCATCAATTTGTAAAGGTTCTACTTTTGAAGTTGGTATCAATGTGCTAAGAGGATTCATCATTCATGTTTTAGTTTGTAAACAATTTTCAGATTGAGGATGAACTTTTATCGTGTAAAGCTTATTATTGTAATTTTATTTCATTAGATGATGAAGTGATGAAAGCACACCTTTCATCTCATGAATCCATGGTCTACCCTAGAGAAGATTATATGAAAGATCATGGGGCATGACATGGATGGGAGTTTGCAATACAACCTTGCCAAATTTAATAGGTAATATTATCACACCAAGCGATTTTTTTCCCACACTATCAAAACCTTGAATAGCCAAATAAACTGGTCGAATTTAGTCTTATCTGCTCCAATTCTATCCAAAAGGTTCACACTACAAACATTAAGCCCCAAACCATTATCAATAAGGGTATGCCTAATCCCAACCTTGTTAATAACAACCATTACCATCAAAGAATCATTTTGTTTTTGTGTTTCCAAGGAAGGTAATTCACTTTGATGAAAGATAATATCCACATTAGCCAAATTCATACCCTCAATTAAGGCTACTACATCATTTGGTTGCACACTAAGAGGGACCGCAACTTTTTGCAAAGAATTTTGAAGCATTCCATGATAAATAGGTGATGTTTGAATCAAATCCCACAAGGAGATCTTGGCAGGAGTGTTACAAAGTTGCTCAACAAGACCAGATATGGTTGAGGCAATGGAATGGATGTTGGCACTTATTTTGGTTTCTTATTGTTTCTATTGTTATATGTGTGAGCTATAGTATGATAACTTGGTTGTTGTGACACATTATTACTAGTAAGTTGTTTTGCAAAGCTTAGGGTATGGTTGTGAGCTTTAGGAGGTCCTATAATGAGAGGTGACTTATGAGGTCCAATAATTAAAGGACTTTTAGGAGGTTCAAAAGGAGTTTTAGGAGGTCCAATAATTAAAGGAGATCTAATAGTCAAGTGTGTGTTCATAACCTCAACAAATTTAACTTCTTGTTGATGATCTTCTATCGAGGGGGAATCTAATGTCACCTTAGCATCTTCATCTATGCAATCCATAAGGGTATCAATGATGCCATCCTCTTGTGCCACAATATATTCCCAAGTAGAAGAGGTATAGGGAGAGAAGCAAACTATATCCTCGTGACACTCAATGATTGAATCCTCTAACACCAAGATACCTTCTTCACAAGTAAGTGAGGTTGGGAGAAGAAGTGTAATTGTCATGTTGCAAGAATGAAAATATTGAAGGTGTTGTCATTGATGTCAATTGGTCAGTTGATTATCTACTAGTTGTCGTTGGTTGTATATGTCGAGGATATTAAGAAAATTTTAATAAAGATATGTTGCAAGTGTTCTATTGTTGCTCCAGTTTTTGGTCCAGATTTTCTCCTGTGGTTGTACAGTTCAAATATGTTGTTCATGGTTGTGAGAAGGTGGTATATTCAAATTCTTGGTTGTTGGTTCGCGGTACAGTGCAAGTTGTGTTCACCAATTGTGAACTGTGGTTCTCTTTGATTTTGATTGAGGTCCAAGAGAAATGGTGTTGGCCCGGATTTCTCTTTGATGAAGTCTTATGTCATATGGTTCTAAAGTTGTGTTGCTTTGATTATATTGAAGTTAGTTTCAGCATTTTGAAATTTTGTGCTTAATTGTTCTATGTGTTTTACACTGTTGTGGCCGACCTTGCGTGACATACAACTTTCTAGAATGATGAAGCATGTGTTTGGGTTGCCCTAATTCTAATTCCATCCTAGGATGTTTTGGCGCTAAACTAATTTGAATTTGGATTTGGATAGCCGACTTTGGATATGTATCAAAGTTGAAGATGGTACAGATACAATATGAGTTAATAATGGAAAATATACAAGAGCGAAGAAGAAGCATGATAAGAGAAAAGAGAAAGTGTAGTTTTGTGTGACATTGATTCTATTCAGTAAGAGTGTGTGTTGAGAGTGTGGGAGATCAGTGTGAAGCTTAATGTTGAGTTTCCAAATGTAGTGAGTAGAAGGCGAACTCTATCATTCATGCAAGTTGATCGAGTGATTGTGGTGGAATCCTTTGTTGCATTTGGATTGTAGTCTCTTTGTAACAAGTATTCTTTTTCTTTTGTGTATCTCTGTAATAGTGAGCCCTCCGGGTTGTAGCCCTATTGGACAGTGAGTCCTTGTTCTAGACAGTGAGTCCTTATTCCAGGCAGTGAGCCTTTGTGTAATCAGTTTTGATATTCTCTATAGTGTGAGTTCATCCTCACCGTGGTTTTTCCCTCATTAGGTTTTCCACATAAATGTGGTGTTATTGTGTGTATATGTTGGATTTGAGTTTCTGCATTGGCATTTGATGATTAATAATTTAAGCAATATTAAGTGTTAGTTATGGTGATTAAATTAAAGGTTTAATTTTGTGACAACTGATTCACCCCCTCTCTCAGTTTTCCTATTCAACAATTGGTATCAGAATGCAAGTTTCCTTGGTGAAGAGCTTAACCGCTTGAGGAAGGTCTGGGATGGCTGGCAAAATGGTTTTTGATTATCTAAGGTTTGATGGAACTAACTATGGTATCTAGAAAGTATTGATGGAAGAATATCTAGAGTATTGCAGATATGATGTGGAGAAAGCTTAAAAAAATCCTTACACTCCTCTTGCTAATGGTCTGAGTACACCTAAAGAGATCAAAGCACATGAAGCGAACAATAAGGTGAAGTTCATCTTGAAGAATAGTCTGGTACATTTTGAGTTGATTAAGGTTCAAAATTTGCAAACAACTAAGGAAGTCTGGGATGCTTTGGAAAGAGCGCATGGTGGTGATGAAAGAGTTAAAGAAGCAAAATTACAAAACTTGGAAACACAGTTTGATCTTCTACATATGTCTAAAGATGAGAATATTAAATCTTATGTATAGAGATTGGATGGGATAGTGGCCAGAATGAGAGGACTTGGTGCTACTATAGATGAAAACGAGATTGTAAAGAAGATTCTCAGAACTCTTCTTGATGTTTACAGTGAGAAAGTGAGTGTTATTAAGCAAACTATAGACTATAAAACTTGTAGTAATGATCTACTGTTGGGATTTTTGATATCTTATGAGATGAGGAAGCTGAGTCTAAGGAATGAGTGTAAATCAAAGACTACTTTTAAAGCTACAAAAGTTGAAGATCCAGATGAAGATAAATTTGATGAAATAGAAGCCAACTTTGTAAGAAGAATGAGGAAAGGCTCTGGTAAGTATGAAGGTTAGTTTCCCTTTAAATGCTTTAGTCATGGAGAAATATGTCATTATGCTGCGAAGTGTCCAAAAAGAGCTAAAAGAAATAAACATAGATATGAGAAAGAAAAGAAAGGGAAGAAGATTAACAGAGCTTATTATGTGAATGAGAATGCTAGTATATCTGATGAGGATTCAGAATATGAAGACCCTGATGACTATGAATGCTTGTTCTTGGCAATTAAGGATGAACCTACTTTTGCTAATTCGTTAAGATAGGTAAAAGAAATCCCTCTGAAGAAGGAGAAAAATGAAGGTATGGTTATCTCTTCTCTACATGTTAAGCAAGAAAATAATTTTTGGGTAGTTGATAGTGGTTGTTCACATCACATGACTGGTGATAAGAGTAAGTTTGTTAAGCTTGAAAAATATGATGGAGGCTTGGTTATCTTTGGAGATGATACTAGTGCTAAAATTTGTGGGATAGGTTCAGTAAGTTTTGATAGCAAGCATCATATTGACGATGTCTACTATGTTAAGGGTTTAAGGCATAATGTTGAGTGTTGATCAGATGTGTAGAAAAGGATATTATCTTGTGTTTAAGGATGAGAGATGTGAGATTTGGAAAGGATCTGAAACATTGATTGCTATAAGAAATAAATTTGAAGGGAATATTTATCAACTTAAGGGTGCTAATGGACAATGTTTTATGACTCAAATTAATGACAGTTGGTTATGGCATAGGAGAATGTGTCACATGAATTTTGATAACCTAGAAAGGATATTTTTTGTTCAGGTCGTGAGAAATTTACGAAGAATTACAAAGCCTATTAATGTTATTTGCAGGAATTGTCAGTTTGGAAAGCAAGCGAGAAATCATTACAGATCGAAGGGACAGTCCACTACTGGACTACTGGATTTAGTTCATACAAATATTTGTGGTCCTATGAGAGTAAGAAGTCTACTTGGTGAAAGGTACTTTATGCTTTTAATTGATGATTATTCTAGATATACATGGGTTACATTTCTTAAAGAGGAATTAGATGCATTAGATAGATTCAAGGCATTCAAAGTTATGGTTGAAAATGAAGTCAATTTGAAGATAAAATGTTTAAGATCTGACAGAGGTGGAGAATTCACCTCCCATGAGTTTAAAATGTTTTGTGAAGTGCGTGGAATAAAGAGACAGTTATCTGCCCCAAGAACTCCTCGGAAAAATGGAGTTGTTGAAAGGAAAAACATAACAGTTCAAGAGGCTACTAGATCAATGATCACTGAGGCTGGTTTACCAAAAGTTTACTAGAAAGAAGCTATTCATACTACTATTTATGTATTCAATCGAGTTCAAGAAAGATAAAATAGTATAAAGACTCCCTATGAGCTATGGCATGGAAGAATTCCTACTGTTAAATATTTCAAAGTATTTGGAAGCAAATGCTATATCAGAAGAGATGAGGAAACTTTTGGGTAAATTTGATGCAAGAAGTGATGAAGGAATTTTTCTTAGATATTCTACTAATAGCAAGGCATACAAATGTTTCAATAAAAGACTAGGAAAGATTGTAGAGAGCTCGAATGTGAAGGTTGATGAGACAATGAAGAATCCTGTTGACATTGACGGATATGTATTTGATGAACATGATTGTGTAAGAATAGAATAATTTGTGGAAGAACAAGAAAAAGATGAGCAAGGGAAGTAGGATGAACAAAATGAAACAAAAGAATATGCTTCGGTGATGTCCCCTAAGAAACCAAAATATGTAAAAAAGAATCATTCAGAAAGAGAGATTATTGGAGACAAGACAAAAGGCATGTTAACCAGAAGCAGAGCTGCTACTGAAGTAAATCTATGTCTCTTTTTTGAGATTGAATCGAAGATTGTAGGTGAAGCTTGTAAAGATGAACATTGGAAGGAAGCTATGAAAGAAGAACTTATGCAAATTGAGAAGAATCAAACTTGGGAACTGGTCCCAAGACCGGCAAACAAAAACATCATTAGATAAAAATGGGTATTCAAAAATAAGTTGAATGAGAATGGAGTTGTCAAAAACAAAACGAGGCTTGTGTGTAAACGCTAATCACAGGTAGAAGGTATAGATTTTCTGGAAACTTTTTCTCTGGTAGCAAGAATGGAAGCTATAAGGATGTTCTTGGTATTTTTTGCTCATAAAGACTTTAAGGTTTATCAAATGGATGTCAAGTCAACATTTTTGAATGGTGAACTAGAAGAGGAAGTTTATATGGAACAATCAGAAGGATTTCATTTAACAGATCAATTGGATATGGTGTGCAGATTGAAGAAAGCTTTATATGGGTTGAAGCAAGCTCCTAGAGCATGGTCTGCGAAGTTAGATAAGTATTTGATTCAGCAAGGCTTTAACAAAGGTACGACAGATAGTGATTTGTACTTTAAGATTGAAAATGACAGAATCTTGATTGTAGTAGTGTATGTTGATGACATTATCTTTGGAGGAAACCAAACTATGTGTAAGAGGTTTGTGGAAGAAATTTAGAAAGAATTTGAAATGTCTATGTTTGGCGGGATTAATTTCTTTCTTGGGCTACATATTAATCAAACAGAGAAGGGAATTTTCATTTCACGGTTTAAGTATGTGAGAGAAATGTTGAAAAAGTTTGGGATGGATGGTTCCAAACTAGTAAGTACTCCTATGATGACTGGATGCAAATTGGGAAAATCTGATGATTCACCTAAGACTGATCATAGCAAGTATAGATCTATGATTGGTAGACTACTGTATTTGACTGCTACTAGACCATATATAATCCATGTTGTCTATCTTGTGGCTAGATTTCAAGAAGACCCTAAGGAAACACATGTTGTTGATGTTAAAAGAATTTTTAGATATTTGAATGGCACTCTGGATTATGGATTATGGTATCCTAAAGATCCTGATTTTACACTTAGTGCCTATACAGATGCAGATTGGGCTGGATGTGTAGATGACAAGAAAAGTACAAGTGGTGGTGCATTCTTTCTTGGATGCATATTGGTGGCATGGTCGAGTAAGAAGCAAAATTCAGTCTCCTTGTCTACTATTTAAGTTGAGTATATTGTTGTCGCGTCTTGATGTACACAAGTTCTATGGATGAAGCAAACATTGAAAGATATCACAGTAGTATATGATGATCCCATTTCTATTTTTTGTGATAATACAAATGCAATTAATATTTCAAATAATCATGTGATGCACTTGAGGACAAAGCATATATCTATCAAATATCATTTCTTGAGAGAGAAGGTTGTGGAGAATGAAGTAAAGCTTGAGTATGTTTCGACAAAGGATCAAGTTGTTGATATTTTCACGAAGGCTCTTCTTAAAGATACTTTTGAGTATCTCCGAGAGAATTTGGAGGTTATTTCCCCTCCTTTCTTGAACTAGATGCTTATGGAGATGCATCAGTCCTATGGATTTATGGATCTATCTTTCTTCTGGGTTGATTTTTTGGTGGCTACCACTTAGGGGGAGCAGGTAGTATTAGGTGTTGTCATTATGAGTATTTTATTTTCATGTCAAAGGATAAATTAATGTAAATTATTCTTTTTCCTTTGCCATTGATGTCAAAGGGGGAGAAGAAGCATGTGAAAAAGGAAAGGAAAATTGGGAGAAGAAGCATCTGAAAAAGGAAAGAAAGATTGGGAGAAGAAGCATGTGAAAGGAAATGGAATTATCTTCTAAAGGGGAGCAACAAAAAAAAATGTTCAAAGCTTGTATGTTATCTTTGATGGTTTTTCACATCATGTGTTGCCATCAATGACTAAGGGGGAGATTGTTGCAAGAATGTAAATATTGAAGGTGTTTTCATTGATGTCAACCTTTCAGTTGGTTATCTACTAGTTGTTGTTGGTTGTATATGTCGAGGATATTGAGAAAATTGTAATAAAGATATGTTGTATGTGTTTTGTGGTTGCTCCGATTTTTAGTCCGGATTTTATTTTGTGGTTGTGCAGTTTAGATATGTTGTTCATGGTTGTGAGAAGGTGCTATATTTAGATTCTTGGTTGCTGGTTTGTGGTATAGTGCAAGTTGTGTTCACCAATTGTGAACTATGGTTCTCTTTGAGTTTGATTGAGGTCCAGGAGAAATGGTGTTGGTTCGGATTTCTCTTTGATGAATTCTTATGTCATATGGTTCTAAAGTTGAGTTTCCCTGATTGTATTGAAGTTAATTTCAGTTGGAAAGTTTGTGCTTAATGGTTCTATGTGTTTTACACTAGTTTGGCCAACCTTGTGTGAAATACTACTTTCGAGAATGATGAAGCATGTGTTTGGGTCACCCTCATTTTAATTCCACCCTAGGATGTTTTGGCACCGACCTAATTTGAATTCGGATTTGGATAGCCGACTTTGTATATGTTTCAAAGTTGAAGATGGTATAAATACAAGATGAGTTAGTAATGAAAAATATACAAGAGTGAAAAAGAAGTGCAATAAGAGAAAATAGAAAGTGCAGTTTTGTGTGACATTGATTCTATTTAGTAAGAGTGTGTGTTGAGAGTGTGGGAGATTAGTGTGAAGCTTAATGTTGAGTTTTTGGATGTAGTGAGCAGAAGGTGAACTCTATCATTCATGCAAGTTGATCGAGTGACTATGGTGGAATTATTTGTTGCATTGGGATTGTAGTCTCTCTGTAACAAGTATTTTTTGTCTTCTTTGTATCTCTATGGAAGTGATCCCTTTAGGTTGTAGCCCTATTGGACAGTGACTCCTTGTTCTGGATAATGAGTCCTTATTTCAGGTAGTGAGCCTTTTTGTAATTGGTTTTGATATTCTCTATAGTGTGAGTTAAGCCTCACCGTGGTTTTTCCCTCATTGGGTTTTCCACGTAAATTTGGTGTTACTATGTGTATGTGTTGGATTTGACTTTCTACATTGGCATTTGATGATTAATCATTTAAGCAGTATTAAGTGTTAGTTTTAGTGATTGAATTAAAGGTTTAATTTTGTGACAATTGATTCACCCCCCTCTCAATTGTCCTATTCAACATGTCAATGATTGCATCCTCTTGCACCAAAAAATTATCACAAGGGAGATGTGAGATGAATGAAGATTAGGCAAAGTGATATTAAGAAATTTTTCAATGATTTCATTCTCTTACGCCAAGATACTCTCACAATTAGGAGAGATAATGGGAGAGGGATCAATGAAAAATAACAAAAAAGGAGAAAAAAATCATTTTCACATACTTTTATCAAAAAATCCTTGAAATTCTTAACAAGATTTGGAAATAGAACATGCATTATAATAACAAAATATTTTTTCAATAAGAACATGATGTTATTATCTATGGATCAAGCTAACAATATTTTTAGAAAAATAAATAGTTACAGAATTGATATGCAAAAACTGATACTAGATTTGGGTAGAGACCGAAGACAAGGTTCTGCATAGTAAATTTGAGCTCAATTTAGCTGGACAAGGGTGCCCAGGGAACCTATATCTTGAATGTGATTTTAAAAAATTCAAGATTTTATTGTGTGTGATATTGTTTAAGGACCTTGGGTCAGTTTGTAGATAGGTCGAACAATGAATATTTTTCTAGAATTTAGCCAATTTATGAT
>VDFB02168118.1:111064713-111197817 GCA_007258455.2 Sequoia sempervirens | reverse complement strand
GACTCAAATTAATGACAGTTGGTTATGGCATAGGAGAATGTGTCACATGAATTTTGATAACCTAGAAAGGATATTTTTTGTTCAGGTCGTGAGAAATTTACGAAGAATTACAAAGCCTATTAATGTTATTTGCAGGAATTGTCAGTTTGGAAAGCAAGCGAGAAATCATTACAGATCGAAGGGACAGTCCACTACTGGACTACTGGATTTAGTTCATACAAATATTTGTGGTCCTATGAGAGTAAGAAGTCTACTTGGTGAAAGGTACTTTATGCTTTTAATTGATGATTATTCTAGATATACATGGGTTACATTTCTTAAAGAGGAATTAGATGCATTAGATAGATTCAAGGCATTCAAAGTTATGGTTGAAAATGAAGTCAATTTGAAGATAAAATGTTTAAGATCTGACAGAGGTGGAGAATTCACCTCCCATGAGTTTAAAATGTTTTGTGAAGTGCGTGGAATAAAGAGACAGTTATCTGCCCCAAGAACTCCTCGGAAAAATGGAGTTGTTGAAAGGAAAAACATAACAGTTCAAGAGGCTACTAGATCAATGATCACTGAGGCTGGTTTACCAAAAGTTTACTAGAAAGAAGCTATTCATACTACTATTTATGTATTCAATCGAGTTCAAGAAAGATAAAATAGTATAAAGACTCCCTATGAGCTATGGCATGGAAGAATTCCTACTGTTAAATATTTCAAAGTATTTGGAAGCAAATGCTATATCAGAAGAGATGAGGAAACTTTTGGGTAAATTTGATGCAAGAAGTGATGAAGGAATTTTTCTTAGATATTCTACTAATAGCAAGGCATACAAATGTTTCAATAAAAGACTAGGAAAGATTGTAGAGAGCTCGAATGTGAAGGTTGATGAGACAATGAAGAATCCTGTTGACATTGACGGATATGTATTTGATGAACATGATTGTGTAAGAATAGAATAATTTGTGGAAGAACAAGAAAAAGATGAGCAAGGGAAGTAGGATGAACAAAATGAAACAAAAGAATATGCTTCGGTGATGTCCCCTAAGAAACCAAAATATGTAAAAAAGAATCATTCAGAAAGAGAGATTATTGGAGACAAGACAAAAGGCATGTTAACCAGAAGCAGAGCTGCTACTGAAGTAAATCTATGTCTCTTTTTTGAGATTGAATCGAAGATTGTAGGTGAAGCTTGTAAAGATGAACATTGGAAGGAAGCTATGAAAGAAGAACTTATGCAAATTGAGAAGAATCAAACTTGGGAACTGGTCCCAAGACCGGCAAACAAAAACATCATTAGATAAAAATGGGTATTCAAAAATAAGTTGAATGAGAATGGAGTTGTCAAAAACAAAACGAGGCTTGTGTGTAAACGCTAATCACAGGTAGAAGGTATAGATTTTCTGGAAACTTTTTCTCTGGTAGCAAGAATGGAAGCTATAAGGATGTTCTTGGTATTTTTTGCTCATAAAGACTTTAAGGTTTATCAAATGGATGTCAAGTCAACATTTTTGAATGGTGAACTAGAAGAGGAAGTTTATATGGAACAATCAGAAGGATTTCATTTAACAGATCAATTGGATATGGTGTGCAGATTGAAGAAAGCTTTATATGGGTTGAAGCAAGCTCCTAGAGCATGGTCTGCGAAGTTAGATAAGTATTTGATTCAGCAAGGCTTTAACAAAGGTACGACAGATAGTGATTTGTACTTTAAGATTGAAAATGACAGAATCTTGATTGTAGTAGTGTATGTTGATGACATTATCTTTGGAGGAAACCAAACTATGTGTAAGAGGTTTGTGGAAGAAATTTAGAAAGAATTTGAAATGTCTATGTTTGGCGGGATTAATTTCTTTCTTGGGCTACATATTAATCAAACAGAGAAGGGAATTTTCATTTCACGGTTTAAGTATGTGAGAGAAATGTTGAAAAAGTTTGGGATGGATGGTTCCAAACTAGTAAGTACTCCTATGATGACTGGATGCAAATTGGGAAAATCTGATGATTCACCTAAGACTGATCATAGCAAGTATAGATCTATGATTGGTAGACTACTGTATTTGACTGCTACTAGACCATATATAATCCATGTTGTCTATCTTGTGGCTAGATTTCAAGAAGACCCTAAGGAAACACATGTTGTTGATGTTAAAAGAATTTTTAGATATTTGAATGGCACTCTGGATTATGGATTATGGTATCCTAAAGATCCTGATTTTACACTTAGTGCCTATACAGATGCAGATTGGGCTGGATGTGTAGATGACAAGAAAAGTACAAGTGGTGGTGCATTCTTTCTTGGATGCATATTGGTGGCATGGTCGAGTAAGAAGCAAAATTCAGTCTCCTTGTCTACTATTTAAGTTGAGTATATTGTTGTCGCGTCTTGATGTACACAAGTTCTATGGATGAAGCAAACATTGAAAGATATCACAGTAGTATATGATGATCCCATTTCTATTTTTTGTGATAATACAAATGCAATTAATATTTCAAATAATCATGTGATGCACTTGAGGACAAAGCATATATCTATCAAATATCATTTCTTGAGAGAGAAGGTTGTGGAGAATGAAGTAAAGCTTGAGTATGTTTCGACAAAGGATCAAGTTGTTGATATTTTCACGAAGGCTCTTCTTAAAGATACTTTTGAGTATCTCCGAGAGAATTTGGAGGTTATTTCCCCTCCTTTCTTGAACTAGATGCTTATGGAGATGCATCAGTCCTATGGATTTATGGATCTATCTTTCTTCTGGGTTGATTTTTTGGTGGCTACCACTTAGGGGGAGCAGGTAGTATTAGGTGTTGTCATTATGAGTATTTTATTTTCATGTCAAAGGATAAATTAATGTAAATTATTCTTTTTCCTTTGCCATTGATGTCAAAGGGGGAGAAGAAGCATGTGAAAAAGGAAAGGAAAATTGGGAGAAGAAGCATCTGAAAAAGGAAAGAAAGATTGGGAGAAGAAGCATGTGAAAGGAAATGGAATTATCTTCTAAAGGGGAGCAACAAAAAAAAATGTTCAAAGCTTGTATGTTATCTTTGATGGTTTTTCACATCATGTGTTGCCATCAATGACTAAGGGGGAGATTGTTGCAAGAATGTAAATATTGAAGGTGTTTTCATTGATGTCAACCTTTCAGTTGGTTATCTACTAGTTGTTGTTGGTTGTATATGTCGAGGATATTGAGAAAATTGTAATAAAGATATGTTGTATGTGTTTTGTGGTTGCTCCGATTTTTAGTCCGGATTTTATTTTGTGGTTGTGCAGTTTAGATATGTTGTTCATGGTTGTGAGAAGGTGCTATATTTAGATTCTTGGTTGCTGGTTTGTGGTATAGTGCAAGTTGTGTTCACCAATTGTGAACTATGGTTCTCTTTGAGTTTGATTGAGGTCCAGGAGAAATGGTGTTGGTTCGGATTTCTCTTTGATGAATTCTTATGTCATATGGTTCTAAAGTTGAGTTTCCCTGATTGTATTGAAGTTAATTTCAGTTGGAAAGTTTGTGCTTAATGGTTCTATGTGTTTTACACTAGTTTGGCCAACCTTGTGTGAAATACTACTTTCGAGAATGATGAAGCATGTGTTTGGGTCACCCTCATTTTAATTCCACCCTAGGATGTTTTGGCACCGACCTAATTTGAATTCGGATTTGGATAGCCGACTTTGTATATGTTTCAAAGTTGAAGATGGTATAAATACAAGATGAGTTAGTAATGAAAAATATACAAGAGTGAAAAAGAAGTGCAATAAGAGAAAATAGAAAGTGCAGTTTTGTGTGACATTGATTCTATTTAGTAAGAGTGTGTGTTGAGAGTGTGGGAGATTAGTGTGAAGCTTAATGTTGAGTTTTTGGATGTAGTGAGCAGAAGGTGAACTCTATCATTCATGCAAGTTGATCGAGTGACTATGGTGGAATTATTTGTTGCATTGGGATTGTAGTCTCTCTGTAACAAGTATTTTTTGTCTTCTTTGTATCTCTATGGAAGTGATCCCTTTAGGTTGTAGCCCTATTGGACAGTGACTCCTTGTTCTGGATAATGAGTCCTTATTTCAGGTAGTGAGCCTTTTTGTAATTGGTTTTGATATTCTCTATAGTGTGAGTTAAGCCTCACCGTGGTTTTTCCCTCATTGGGTTTTCCACGTAAATTTGGTGTTACTATGTGTATGTGTTGGATTTGACTTTCTACATTGGCATTTGATGATTAATCATTTAAGCAGTATTAAGTGTTAGTTTTAGTGATTGAATTAAAGGTTTAATTTTGTGACAATTGATTCACCCCCCTCTCAATTGTCCTATTCAACATGTCAATGATTGCATCCTCTTGCACCAAAAAATTATCACAAGGGAGATGTGAGATGAATGAAGATTAGGCAAAGTGATATTAAGAAATTTTTCAATGATTTCATTCTCTTACGCCAAGATACTCTCACAATTAGGAGAGATAATGGGAGAGGGATCAATGAAAAATAACAAAAAAGGAGAAAAAAATCATTTTCACATACTTTTATCAAAAAATCCTTGAAATTCTTAACAAGATTTGGAAATAGAACATGCATTATAATAACAAAATATTTTTTCAATAAGAACATGATGTTATTATCTATGGATCAAGCTAACAATATGATATGCAAAAATTGATACTAGATCTGGGTAGAGACCGAAGACAAGGTTCTGCATAGTAAATTTGAGCTCAATTTAGCTGGACAAGGGTGCCCAGGGAACCTATATCTTGAATGTGATTTTAAAAAATTCAAGATTTTATTGTGTGTGATATTGTTTAAGGACCTTGGGTCAGTTTGTAGATAGGTCGAACAATGAATATTTTTCTAGAATTTAGCCAATTTATGATTATGTAACTCAAAATGGAAGTGTGCAAGAAAATGCTTGAACAATAAATGACAATTGTAAATACAATTTTTAGATCTAAGATGCAAAAATTAACTAATTCTAATATTCTAAATGTAAAAATGATGATATGAATATGCTTTTTGAAAGAAAATAATGCAATTTTTCACTTTTAGCTATATGCAAGATACCTAAATTCATGCAATGACACTTTTTATTATTGTTTTTAGGTTTTAAATGACTTAATGCAGATTTATGAATGCAATTTGAATGTAGATCTGAGCTAAAATGACTGAAATAAACCCTTTTGCAACCTATGATGCAATATAATTTGCAATTTTTTGAATTTTTTATGCTTTTTATGTTACAAAAATGGATGCCTAAATGAAAATTCCAAAAAAATGCAATGTTAAACCTAGATCTAGGATGAAATACTTCATATTTTAGAAGATATATAATGTTAACATATTGGGCTCACCAAAATGAAACATAGAAATGATGAAACCCTAGGATTTGACCCTAGGGTTTAAGTAGTTTTTCAAATGGTTCATTAGATATTTGAGGTAGTGGGGTTTGATTGGATTTTGGACAAGGTATGTGATTGACTTACAACCTGATAGGTGATTCAACCAACCCCTAATCAAATTTGGAAATTTCCTAAGGATGAAATTCAATGATCCAATTGTCCTAATGATGCAAATTACTATTCTGATGTAAATACAATAGATCTGAGAAATCACAAACAAAAATAGATTGAGTAGGACACTCTGCACCTATGGTATGAAATTGAGGCCAAAATGAAGGATATATGTATCTAAGGTGCCACTGTCCTTGTAGGGATAATTCAAATATGTTTTTGCAATCCTTGGGTGCTAGATCAAAGCTTCTATTTTCTTGCTTGTCACATTGTTGGATCACAGTCGGATAATTATGTAGCTGAGTTTTTGTGAGTTGTCAAGGTGTAGGATTTCAATTGCAACAAAAAAAATTGATTTTCAATATTCCTTCAATCCTCTTTAGATATGAAACCTGCACATTCAAAGAGAGAGGAAATGTTGGGCCATTAAGGGGCTTGCCTTAGCCAAACCCCGTGTTAGTGTTTCCACTTCCACAATGGCAATGTCAATGATAAAGGATAAATGAAAGGAAGGAATGATGAATCAAAAAGTGCTACAACTCACCACCCTTTAATGGCTTCCTTGAAGGTCTAAAGTTATACACATCTCCTCAAGGTCTTGATCTTGCTTGCTTTATTTTCTTGAATGGCTTGAATTGCTTGGAGACCTATGACGAGTTATCCTTCTCTAACAATATGAAAACATAAACATGCATAAACTCACATACATTTTGACATGATTTTGGATCTTGAATTGCTGCAATAAATCCTTTAATGGATGCTTTAACTTACTCAATAATTCTCTTGATAATAATTCTTTCTCTTAATTATCAAATTTTCCACTTAATGTTCAAATGATACAATAACTAGGTATTTATATGTTATTATTCTAATTTCCCAAAAATTAAATCCTGACAACAAAATTTAGATATTTTAATTTCAAATAATAAAATACCGACATCAACATATTTGAATTTGGAGCCAAAATAGGGGACATAGGCACCAGTGTCCCAGGCCTATTTTTTGAAGTTTAAGGAGTCGGGGGTAAAGTATTAAATGAGAGCATTTGTTTTATGCTTAAAAATTGTCAAAAAGTGTTTTAAGATAAGTTGTGGAATGCATAATTTAGGAAATTAAGTGCTTAATTAGGTCCAATAACTTAAATGGGAGCAAACATAGTGTGAAATTGTCAAGGGCGACAATTTACGATGCTATAGTTCTTAAGAGTAGCAACCCTTTCTTGGTTCATTATTGGAAACTCAAACGTCACATGTCATGTTGGATTTTCCATCGCTTCGTCATCCATAGTGTTAGAATTCCTTCCGGAAGTCTCTTCTATGTCTGGAGTAGTTACGTGTGAGGGGTGGTTCTCCTTTGTTAATTCCCCCAATCTGTTCTCTATATGCACCAATGCCTTCAAATTATTCATGAATTGAGGGGAGAAATCTTCCCAGAGTGTCTCAGAACCTCCACATACAATAGTTATTTGATCTTTAATTGGTGCTTCCTACACACTGTTAGTGAATAGTTCTTTGTTGATTCATAAATATCTATTGGTCCTAAGGATGAATTTTTTTTTACTAATCTATGAAAGCTTTGAAAATAATTTTAAACACAAATGAGAATTTTGAACTTAGCACCATCCTCGACAACAACACCAAAAATGTAGAGCTTCCCCTAATGTCTAATTAACTGGTGTATCTATAGTCATACACACAACTCAATAGACTTGAAAATCCCTCATATTAAGCAGTTCATTGTTCAAAAGGGGGCTTCATTGAATTATCAACCAAGGAGTCATAGACTTTAGATGATGTTGGAAAAATATATGCATTCAATAATTTTAAACATCCTAAATTGGCTAAGTGTAGGAAAATTGAACACAAATAAATGTATTAAAAGCTTCTAACTGAAATTGACTACTATCTTCAAAACAAAGTAAGCAAATACAAGGAACTACTTAATTGCCACAAGTTTTTAATGCTTATGACTGCAACTCAACAATTGTTATGCTTGTGACTGCAACCCAATAATTGTTATGCTCATGACTGTAACCCAATAATTGTTATGTTGCAAAATATCCTAATTCAACTAACAACTAACCTCCAAAGTATTGAACATAATATCAACTAAAGGTTTCCAATTTAAAAATTACAATTTGCATCATTCATAATAGCATAAACTAGATTCTATGAATTAAATTGAAATGCACAATCCACTAGTATAATTTGGCAAATAAATGACTAGGTGACTAAAACTTTTAGTCACAACAACTAAAAATGACTGAATTCTACTCATTTTTTGCAACTCAGCTATAAATGAGTAAATAAATGACTAATTTGGTAGTTGACTAAAAAATTATTTAGTCACAGAAATAAAAATGACTAAATAGTTAGTCATCAAATCCAAATTAGACATTAAAAAAAAAAACAATTCAACCAATTATTGGCGCAATGTCTTCATGCACGCGATGTATCGGCACGATTATTCACTTTCATTGTAGATTCATTTGTCTTGCTTGACCTTGCTTCATTCATTAGCTTGGCATGAGTCGTTTTGATTAGTTATAGCAGCTACTTGCATGGGTGATAAGGATTTAGAGAGGACTTGGAGACTTCTGAAAAGGTGGGCAAGGGCAAGGAATTCAGAGTTTGTTGCAATGAATTTGAATTTTTTGAGGCCCTTTGTAGCGAAATTGGATTTGGAGATGCCCTTTGCAGAGAATTCAGAGGTAATTCAAATCCCTCATTACATTAAACACAAATTTAAAACGCTCATTACAATCTACTGCTCTTAATAATGCTCTACGACTCTTAATAATTTTCTTTTACAATCTTTCCATTGTTCTACTTCATAATGTGTTCGAGCTAAATATAATAAAATTTGGGTGTCAGTTCCAAAATAGAATTTCCTCAAACAATTTTGATATATTTTCACTGCAAGCACAAATTGTCCTTGTGCAAAGTAAACATGTCCTAGATTTACCCACACATCTGGCATCTAAACAAAGATGTTTCCTGCAGCAGCTTCTTGTACTTGTGTAAAGATTTCCTTTGCAATATCAAATTGACCCCTTTCAGCTAGCACAATGGCTGCCCCATTTGTAGCATAAACATTTCTTGGTCTTTGTGCCAACACTTTACAATGGCTGCCACATTTGCAGCATAAACAATTTCACTGCAAGCACAAACTTTCCTTGTGCAAATTAACCATGTGCTAGATTTACCCACACATCAAGCATCTAAACAAAGATGTTTCCTGCAGCAACTTCTTGTACTTGTGTAAAAAATTCCTTTGCAATATCAAATTGATCCCTTTCAGCTAGCACAATCACTGCCCCATTTGCAACATAAACATTTCCTAGTCTCTATGCCAACACTTAAGTGGCCCCTTTTATGATATTAAGATCCTCTTGAGTTATTATTATACTCCTATTTTCCAAGAGAAAAATCCCCATGGCCCATGGGAAATGAATGATGAGCATTTGAGTTTCAACTTGGTTTCATTTCGAAAAGGGGATATTTCATTGAACAAGATTTATTTAACAATAGAAAAATTTAATCCACCTATTTGGGATTGTAAAATAAAAATAGATGAATTAATCCATTTTCAATTACAGTTTCTTTTAATCTAGAATCTGATAGAAAGGTAAAGCATAAGACATTGAAGGACACATAAAAATTTATAAAATAAAGACTAAAATAGGTTTCCCATGAAAAGCAAGAGAGAGGAAAAATGAAAAGATAACATACAGATGATTCATTTGAGGTTTTTGATAAGATCTCATTTAACTATCTCAAATGGATTTGGAAGGGACAAAGCATATTTGATTGAATAAAATTTTGAGGTAGCTTATCCATCGTCATTGTATGCATCATCTTCTCTTGGAATCTGTTTCTACAATGCACCAAGGCTAGAATTGATTGGGGATGCACTTAAGGTGGATAAAAACTCATCAAATTCTTTATGTATGCTTGGTAACATGGAACTAAAAACAGATGACTGGCTTAAAGCAAAAGAAACAATTAAAGTAGCACGCCAACTTGTCTTGGATGATGAAGCAAAATGAAAAGTTGATGAAGAACGAAGGATTCAAATGGAAAGGAGAAAGCAAGAGGAAGAACTTCGATGAGTGATGCAACAAGAGGAGAAATTTGAACGTGTGAAGGAATTATGGAAGAGTAAGAATAAGGATAGGGATGATGACGATGATGAGGTTATTTAGTCTAAGAAGAAACAAAAGAAGGAAAAGAAGAAAAAGAAGGATAAGGACTACAAGGCTTATGATTCTTATATGGAGGAACCTAATGTTGCCATAGAAGATGAGGAAAATTATATGAGTGATAAGGCACAAGATGATGCATAAAATGCCCAAGATCTTCTTGCAGTTGCAGGTCTAGAAGACTCTAATGATGGTGAGACAAATTCTCTAGTTTCAAAAAAACCATGAAGGAGACATGCATACTTTGATTCTAAAGATGGTGAACCATTATAGAAACAAAGTCTGAGAGAAGATGATCCATATGATGATGATGTCTAGGATTCCTGAGCTTTAACCAAACCTAGCTCCTATTTTCCAAGATAAAAATTGCCAACGCCCATGGGAAATGAATGATGAGCATTTGAGTTTCAACAGATTCCAAGAGAAGATGATGCATACAATGACTATGGATAGGCTACCTCAAAATTTTATTCAATAAAATGTGCTTTTTCCCTTCCAAATCCATTTGACATAGTTAAATGAGATCTTATCAAAAACCTCAAATGAATCATCTGTATGTTATCTTTTCATTTTTACTCTTTCTTTTTTTTTATGGGAAACCTATTTTAGTCTATTGAAACTCAAATGCTCATCATTCATTTCCCATGGGCCTTAAGGATTTTTGTTTTGGAAAATAGGAGTAGGTTTGGTTAAAGCTCAGGAAGCCTAGACATCATCATCATATGGATCTTCTCTCAGACTTTGTTTTTGCAATGGTTCATCATCTTCAAAATCAGAGTATGCATGTCTCCTTTGTGATTTTGTTGAAACTAGAGAATTTGTCTCAGCGTCATCAGAGTCTTCTAGACCTGCAACTACAAGAAGATCTTGGGCATTTTCTGCACCATCTTGTGCCTTATCACTCATATAATTTTCCTTCTTTTGTTTATTCTCATACTAGCTAGCCTCATCATCGTCGTCATCCCTATCCTTACACTTACTCTTCCATAATTCCTTCACACATTCAAATTTCTCCTCTTGTTGCATCACCCGCAGAAGTTCTTCCTCTTGATTTCTCCTTTCCATCTGAATCCTTCGTTCTTCATTAGATTTTTGTTTTGCTTCATCAACCAAGACAATTTGGTGTGCTACTTTAATTGTTTCTTTTGCTTTAAGCCAATCATCTTTTTTTAGTTCCATGTTTCCAAGCACACATAAAGCATTTGATGATTTTTTATCCACCTTAAATGCATCCCCAATCAATTCTATGCTTGGTGCATTGTAGAAACAAATTACAAGAGAATATGATGCATACAATGACGATGGATAAGCTACCTACACATTTTAATCAATCAAATATGATTTGTCCCTTCCAAATCCATTTGACATAGTTAAATGAGATCTTATCAAAAATTTCAAATGAATCATCTGTATGTTATATTTTCATTTTTCCTCTTTCTTGTTTTTTATGGGCAACCTATTTTAATCTTTATTTTAAAACTTTTTTGTGTCCTTCAATGTATTATGCTTTATCTTTCTATCAAATTCTAGATTAAAAGAACCTATAATTGAAAATAGATTAATTCATCTATTTTTATTTTACAGCCCCAAATAGGTGGATTAAATTATTTTGTTGTTAAACAAATCTTGTACAATGTAATGTATGTTGGATATTGTTGATATGTGGTTTTCATTGATGTCAACACTATTTCCATTAATGTCTTTAAGGTTGTATATGTCAAGGATACTAAGAAAATTGTAATAAAATAAGTTGCAGGTTGTCAGTGATGCAGTGAAGTTCAGTATGGTGGCGAGCTCAATATATTGATGATAAGAGGTTTTGGATTAAAGGGTTTGTTGAAAACTATATCTAGTTTATCCATATGAAGTTTCAGAGGTTTGCATGAAGATTTGATTGAGTTATGAGTATCTGTGTTCTGACAGTTATTTTGTTGCTTTAGTTGGTGTTCCTGAAAGAAGATAATGCGATTCTAGTAATTCGAGTTGTTGTGGATGCTTTTGTGGTGATTCATGATGCTTGTGGATGTTTCTAGATCATGCTCTATCTATGTTTTTGGTCTACATTGATCGTTGTGCTCGCGATTGGTGATTTTCTTCTATGAGTTCATGTTTTTCATGATCATGGCCGACAGGGTGATTGTAGCATGTTGCGGATCTTCGAGGCATATTTTTGAAGGTGTTACGTATTTGAGGATGTTGTTTTACTATGTTGTGGCCGACATTGTTTGGTTTGCATTGATAATTGTTTATTGTTTTGAGTCGACAGTTTATACACATTTTATATTTTGTTGGGCCAACATGTACTTGATGTTATCCTTAGTTGTGGATATATATGATCGATTGTTTATACCATTTGATGGTGTGGTGAGTGATGTATGTCATGTGCTAAGTGCGAATAATGTTCTAATCTTTCGAAGGTAGAAGTAAAGTGTGAAGAAGATTTTATGTGCTTAACCAGAATTGTAATCAGGCATTAGAAGATGTTATTTTCTCAGTTCAAAATCTTTTGGATGTAATTTCAATGTGACTGTAAAATAGTGAGTCTTCCTTTGGGCAATAAGCCTTTTTGTATTTGAGCAATGAGCTCTAGGCAGTGTGCCTGAATGCATGTGCATTCCCCATTTATAATAATTTTATACTTTTAACAAAGTATAATCTTATGGATTAACCTCCACCGTGGTTTTTCCCCTAATAGGGTTTCCATGTAAAAAATATTGGTGTTATATGTGTTTTTGATGTGGTGATGGTTTATGCTTTCATGTTTATTTATCAGACCTGAGAATAATTTTAATATATATAATTTATGTGACAACTGATTCACCCCCCCCTCTCAGTTTTCTGCCCTTGTGTTGCCAACAATTGGTATCAGAGCAGGTTCCTCAAAAGAAAATTAATAGCTTGAGGTGATTCGGGATGGCGACATATAAGAAGGATAGTTTGAGATTTGATGGAACTAATTACTCTATTTGGAATAATCGAATGGAGTGTCATCTGAGATGCATTGGTGAGCCTTACTAGACAATTGCAAATAATAGGTATATCATCCCACAGAATGGTCCTTCTACCGCAAGTGAGATTAAGGAAGCCGAGAACAATATCAGGGCTAAGGAAGCATTGTTGAGTGCTCTTACTAATTCTGAGATGAAAAATGTAATGGAGCTAAGGACTGCTTATGAGATCTAGAAAAAGTTGGAAACTTTTTATGAAGGTGATACCCATGTGAATATTGCTAAGTTGCAAAGCTTGAAAGGGAAATATGAAATGTTGAGAATGGGTGAAGATGAGAACATCACTTCTTTTATGTAGAGAGTAAATGAACTTGTGTGTAGTATCAAATGTGCTAGTGGAACATTGGAAGAATCAAAGATTGTTTCTAAAGTGCTCAGATCCTTGCCTGCTGCATACAAACACAAAGCTACTACTATTGAGGAGATCTAGATTGTGACAAATGTAACCAGAGACATGTTGATTGGTAAGCTTATTGCTTTTGAGTTAAGTGAGTTTGGTGAATCTCTTCCTAAGACAGAATTTGCATTCAAAGCTACTATCTCTGAAAAAGATAAGCAGAGATATGATTCGGGAGAAAGTTCTTCTAGAAAAATATCCAAGTATGAGAAGGAAATGAGAGAGATTGAAGAAGAAGAGAGAAAACTAGACGAGCTTGAAGCACTTATTGTTAAGAGGGAAGCCAAAGGAGAAGGTAAGTATAAAGGGAAATTGCCTCTTAAATGTTTTTCTTGTAATAAGATAGGTCATTTTTCCTCAAGGTGTCCGGAAAGAGTTCCTAAGCCAAGACCTAACAAGCCGAGATTCCAAAGAAAGTGTTATTATGTTGTTGATGAAGGTGTGACAGATGATGAATCTGATAAAGGGAATTTAAATGAGGATGAATGGGTATTTATTGCTATCAAGGAAAATGATCCAGTACCTGTTGAATCTAGTAGTTGCACAAATGTGGAGAAAGCTCTAGCTGCCAAAGTTGAAGAAAAGATGAATGGGTGATTGATAATGGATGCTCTCATCACATGACAGGTGATAAAAGTAAATTTGTGAGCTTGGAAAAGTATGATGGTGGTGTTGTGAGATTTGGTGATGAAAAATTTGGTGTAATTTGTGGCAGAGGATCCATTTCTCTTGATGGTAAGCATAATACTAATGATATCCTATATGCAGAAAATTTGAAGCATAATATCTTAAGTGTTGGATAGATGGTTGACAAGGGATACAATCTTCAATTCAAGGATGGGAAGTGTAGAATATTGAGGAGTTTTGGAAATGTGATTGCATCCAGTACAAAAACAAAAGGTAATATCTTTCTCCTAAGTGTTGCTAGTAAAAGTTGTTAGATTTCTCAAGTTGATGAAAGTTGGTTGTGGCATAGGAGAATGTGTCATGTAAACTTTGACAATATTATCAAGATAAGTTCTACTTAGGTAGTGAGAGATCTTCCTAAGTTGATAAAACCTATTAATACTAAATGCAAGGAATGTCAGTTAGGGAAGCAAACTAGAGTTTTGTATCGGAGCAAACATTGTTCAAATGAAGTGTTGGAGCTTGTGCATATTGACTTGTGTGGTCCTTCTAGAGTCAAAAGTTTAGAAGGAGACAGGTATTTCATGTTAATTATTGATGATTATTCTAGAATGATGTGGGTTACTTTCTTAAGGGAAAAATCTGAAGCTCTAGAGAAATTCAAGATTTTTAAGGCTATGGTTGAGACAGAGACAGGTTTGAAGATTAAATGTCTAAGATCAGATAGAGGTGGTGAATTCACTTCCAGTGAGTTTAATTCTTTTTGTGAAGAGCATGGGATAAAGAGACAATTATTTGGCCCGTGGACCCCTCAGCAAAATGGAGTTGTGGAAAGGAAGAATGGGACAACTCAAGAAGCTGCTAGGACTATGATGCTGGAAGGAAATGTTCTGCATATCTACTGGAGAGAAGTTGTGATTACTGTCATTTACACTCTCAACTGGGTACATGTCAAAGGTGATACCAGTAAGACTTCTTATGAGCTATGGTTTGGTCATAAGCCTACTGTTAGATACTTCAAAATATTTGGGAGTAAATTCTATATCAAAAGAGATGAAGATATAGGAAAGTTTGATCCTAGAAGTGATGAAGGAATCTTTCTTGGTTATTCTACTAAAAGTAAAGTATGCTAGTGTTACAATAAGAGATTGAGGAAAGTAATTGAAAGTGTTAATGTCAAGGTTGATGAAGACATAGTTAGACCATCCATAACCTATGGATATGATTCAAACGAATAGAATGACAATTTAGATAAAGGAAAGAAGGTTCAGACTCTAAATCAAGTTCAGATCATTCCGGTGAATCAGGAAAATAAAGAGGAAGAAACTTGTGAAAGTGTAGAAGTGAGATCACAAGAGCCTGAAGTTCAAGAATACCCTAAGACTCCAAGGTATGTAAGACTAAATCATTCAGAAGATCAAATTATAGGTGACAAGAACAAAGGTGTTCAAACTAGGAGAATAATTACAGAAGAATACTATTTGATCTCAAAGACCGAGCCTAATAGTGTCAATGAAGCATGCAAAGATGAACATTGGGTGGAAGTAATGAAAGAAGAACTAGTGAAAATTGAGAAGAATGATACATGGATTCTTGTTCCTAGACCTAAGGACAAAAATGTAATTGGAACTAAATGGGTCTTTCAAAAAAATTGAATGAGCAAGGTGAAGTTGTTAGAAACAAAGCAAGACTTATGTGTAAAGGATATTCTCAAATGGAAGGAATTGACTTTGAAGAAAAAATTTCTCTTGTTGCTAGGATTGAAGCTGTGAGACTATTTCTTGCTTATGCTGCTTACAAAAACTTCAAGGTTTATCAGATGGATTTCAAGTCAACATTTCTAAATGGTGAACTAGAAGAAGAAGTGTATATTGAGCAACCTAGTGAATTTCAATTGACTGATCAGGGAGATATGGTTTGTTGGTTGAAGAAAGCATTGTATGGACTTAAGCAAGCCCTAAGAGCATGGTATGCCAGATTGGACAAGTATTTGTTGAATCTTGGATTTAATAAAGGTACTATTGATAGTAATTTGTATTGCAAGATTGATCATGATAAATATTTGATTGTTGAAGTCTTTGTTGACGATATCATTTTTGGAGGAGATGATAGTTTGTGCATGAAGTTTGTTGATGAGATGCAGAGTGAGTTTGAGATGTCTATGATTGGAGAAATGTAATTCTTTTTGGGATTACAAATTACTCAACTAGATAGAGGGATCTTTATATCTCAATCCAAGTATGTGAAAGAATTGCTAAAGAAGTTTGGTATGGAAGATTCAAAGCCAGTTGGTACACCTCTGGTGACTAGATGTAAGTTGAAACAAGATGATGGTTCTCCTAAAACAAACTAGACTATATACAAATCCATGATAGGTGGATTTCTCTATTTGACTCAAACTAGACCTAATATCATGAATGTCGTATGCATTGTTGCAAGATTTCAAGTTGATCCTAAGGAATCTCATGTGACAGTTGTGAAGAGGATTTTCAGGTACTTGAAGGGGACAGTTGATTTTCGCCTGTGGTATCCTAAAGAAGATGACCTTACCTTGAGTTCTTTTATTGATGTTGATTGGGTAGGAGATGTGAATGGCAGAAAGAGTACCAGTGGTGGTGCATTTTTCTTGGGAAAGAAGTTGATTTCATGGTTAAGTAAGAAGCAAAATGCCATTTCTTTATCTATTGCAGAGGAAAAATACATTGTTGCTGCTAACAATTGTACTCAAGTATTGTGGATGAAGAAGATGTTGAAAGATATCAAAGTTGTGTATGATGAACCTATTGCTATATTATGTGATAATTCAAGTGCAATTAACATTTCTAAGAATCTGGTGCTGCATTCAAAAATCAAGCATATATCTCTCAAGTTTCACTTTTTGAGAGAGAAGGCGAGTGAAAAGGAAGTCAAATTGGATTATGTGCCCACTAAGGAACATATTGCAGATATCTTTACCAAGACCTTGCCTAAGGATACTTTTGAGTATCTCAGAGGGAAGCTAGAGGTGATTACCCCTCCTAATCAGAATTAAGATGCATTGACTTGCATCAGTCCATGCATTTCATAGTCATATCTTGTGATCTGGATTGACGTTGTGGTGGCTGCTACTCAGGGGGAGTAGTTAGATGTTCAAAAATGTGATTCAGAGCTTGTGTGGAGAAGGAAAATGTGTACCATTTTCATTGATGTCAAAGGGGGAGAAGAGTCATGTGAAAAACTGTCAAAGAGTTAAGGAGAAAAGAGTCAAAATCTAAGGGGGACTAAGTGCTAAGAGAAAGTTGCGTTGATGGTGGTTTTTCACATCATGTATTGCCATCAATTCAAAAGGGGTTGCTGATATGTGGTTTTCATTGATGTCAACACTATTTCCATTAATGTCTTTAAGGTTGTATATGTCGAGGATATTGAGAAAATTGTAATAAAATAAGTTGTAGGTTGTCGATGATGCAGTGAAGTTCAGTATGGTGGCGAGCTTAGTATATTGATGATAAGAAGTTGTGGATTAAAGGGTTTGTTGACAAGTATATCTAGTTTATCCACATGAAGTTTTAGAGGTTCGCATGAATATTTGATTGAGTTATGAGTATCTGTGTTCTGACAATTATTTTATTGCTTTAGTTGGTGTTCCTGAAAGAAGATAATGTGATTCTAGTAATTCGATTTGTTGTGGATGCTTTTTTGGTGATTCATGATGCTTGTGGATGTTTCTAGATCATTCTTTATTTGTGTTGTTGGTACACATTGAGCGTTGTGCTCACGATTAGTGATTTTCTTCTATGTGTTCATGTTTTTCATGATCATGGCCGACAGGGTGATTGTAGCGTGTTGCGGATCTTTGAGGCATAATTTTTGAAGGTGTTCTGTATTTGAGGATGTTGTTTTGGGTCCTTACTATGTTGTGGTTGACATTGTTTTGTTCACATTGATAAATGTTTATTGTTTTGAGCCGACAGTTTGTACACAGTTTATATTTTGTTGGGCCAACATGTACTTGATATTATCCTTAGTTGTAGATATATATGATTCATTGTTTATACCATTTGATGGTGTGGTGAGCGATGTATGTCGTGTGCTAAGTGCGAATAATGTTCTAATATTTCGAAGGTAGAAGTAAAGTGTGAAGAAGAGTTTATGTGCTTAACCGGAACTATAATCAGGCATTAGAAGATGCTATTTTCTTAGTTCAAAATCTTTTGGATGTAATCCGAATGTGACTGTAAGACAGTGAGTCTTCCTTTGGGAAGTAAGCCTTTTTGTATTTGAGCAGTGAACTCTAGGTAGTGTGCTTGAATGCATGTGCATTCCCCATTTATAATAATTTTATACTTTTAACAAAGTATAATCTTGTGGATTAACCTCCACCGTGGTTTTTCCCCTAATAGGGTTTCCACATAAATTTTTTTGGTGTTATATGTGTTTTTGATGTGGTGATGGTTTATGCTTTCATGTTTATTTATCAGATCTAAGAATAAGTTTAATATATATAATTTCTATGATAATTGATTCACCCCTCCCTCTCAGTTGTCTGCCCTTGTGTTGCCAACAATGTCCCCCTTTCAAAAAGAAACCAAGTTGAAACTCAAATGCTTATCATTCATTTCCCATGGGACTTAGGGATTTTTGTTTTGGAAAATAGGAGCTAGGTTTGTTTAAAGCTCAAGAAGCCTAGATATCATCATCATATGGATCATCTTCTCTCAGAATATATTTCTGCAATGGTTCATCATCTTCAGAATCAGAGTATGCATGTCTCCTTCATTATTTTGTTGAAACTGGAGAATTTGTCTCGCCATCATTAGAGTCTTCTAGATCTACAGTTGCAAGAAGATCTTGGGAATTTTTTGCATCATCTTGTGCCTTATCTCTCATATACTTTTCCTCATCTTCCATGGCAACATCAGGTTCCTCCATATAAAAATCATAAGCCTTGTGGTCCTTATCCTTCTTATTTTTCTTCTTTTCCTTCTTCCTTTTCTTCTCAAACTGACCAGCCTCATCATCGTCATCATCCTTGTCCTTACGCTCACTCTTCCATAATTCCTTCACACATTAAAATTGCTCCTCATGTTGCATCACCTGCCGAAGTTCTTCCTCTTGCTTTCTCTTTCCATCTGAATCCTTTGTTCTTCATCAAATTTTTGTTTTTCTTCATTATCCAAGACAAGTTAGCGTGCTACTTTAATTGTTTCTTTTGCTTTAAGCCAGTCGTCTATTTTCAGTTCCATGTTGCCAAGCATACATAAAGAATTTGATGAGTTTTTATCCACCTTAAGTACATCTCCAATCAATTCTAGGCTTAGTTGGATATCATTCGGACCCTGAGCCATGGCTGCAAGACGTAGATATGCATCCATATAATCAGGAAACTTGAACAATTTTGGCCTGTATAAAAGATTTTCTTTTTCAGTATCATGTAGCTATTCAAACAACCTAGCAAGATTAAATAGTGTTGTGACTTTATCCCATGGTAACTCAAGTGAAACACCACCTTATTCTAGTCGATGGAAGAATTCCTTATCCTTAAAGTGCACAAAAAAAGCTTCATAATTGGCACTAGGGATTTTATTTATGAATTCAACCCAAGTGCCATTTCCTAATGCCTCCATAAAAGTTTGTTGAGCCAACTCTAGTTCATCAGGCTCAAAATGAAGAACCCCAATGTTGTTTAAAAATTCAATGGGTACTTCTCTACTCTTCTTCATAAGAGACTTTGTTGTCTTAAGAGAATCTAAGGTTGCACTAGGGTCTATCAATACTAATAACTCACCCATCTTGATAAATGCATGGGCATCATGTGGATCTATGCAAGTTGCCTTTCTTAAAATTTCCAAAGCATTCTCTACTTACCCTTGTTGAGCATATATATGGCCTACAACTTTTAAGCTCTCACACTTCTCAGGGTGGACCTCCAAAACCTTTTCAAAATTTGAGAGAGAACTCTTAAGATCTCCTAGCTTCAATTGAACTTGTCCACAAAATCTTGTGGCCTTTGGCTTTCCTTGACTAATTCCATGTAGTAGCATCCAATGGTGTCATAATCACCTTTACTATGATAAGATCATGCAAGATTATAATATGAATGAGATTTCATGAGAGGGTGGTTAGTTGAAACAAGAGCTATCTCAGTCAACTATTCCACAAGAAAATGTTGCCCTGTGAAGAAAAAATGGTTTGCTAAATAATTCAATGCTATTGCACAGTATAGGTATAATTCAAAGGCTCTATACATCTTTTCCATTCCTTCATGAACACTACCTTTTTCACTAATTGTGAGAATCCTACAATTAAAAAATGCACAAAACTGACCACAGAGATTTTTCCCCATTTCAAACAACAAAATTGCCAAAAAAATGCAAATAAAATCACGTTGATTTTCGCACCCAAAAAAAACCATGAGACCATAGCTTGTTGCTTACTATTATGCTTTGATGGATTTTTTCCAAGCATCCATAGCTTGTTTGAAATCACCTGTTTTAGGCTTTTAGCCATAGCAGCAAGGTAGTGATTTGTTTGATAAAATGCTTTGGTAGACATGTATGAAAAATGGGGTAGCATAGACAAGGCAATGAACTTTGGAAAAAATGCCTCAAATAAATGTGGTCTCATGGTGATGGAATGCCATGACAAGCGAATTTTTATGGATTTTCATGGCATTCCATCACCATGAGACCACATTTCTTTGAGGCATTTTTTCAACCAGTTCACTGCCTTTGTCTATGTTATTGCTTACTATTATGCTTTGATAGAATTTTTCCAAGCATCCATAGCTTATTTGAAAGCACTTGTTTTAGGATTTTATCCATAGCAACAAGGCAGTGAACTGTTTGATAAAATGCTTTGGTAGATAATATGTATGAAAAATGTGGTAGCATAGACAAGGTAGTGAATTGTTTGAAAAAATGCCTCAAAGAAATGTGGTCTCATGGAATGCCATGACAAGAAAATTCAATTGGCAGCTGCTCCTAGTTATTAGTTATGCAATGTGAAGTAATTACATATCTGCTTAGGCTGACTTTGTAAAAACTATATTGTAATTGAAATTTTGCCATCTATTAGTATCTGGTTATTAGTTATGCAATGTGAAGTAATGCTTTGAGTTTGAAAGATGTGCAATGCAATGTAATCAACAATGCAAATGATTATGAACAAATAATTGATACCAATTCATAATATTCCCCTATATTCCAACCTAAAATACATAAAAAATCCAATCATACATAGTATTTTCAACAAATAATTGAGACCAGAATTCGAGCACCAGATTAAATCTTCTTGTCCATTGATTGCTTCAAATAGATATTACAATATAAAATAAGTCTCCTCATATATGTTTCTATAAATGCCTATGATGATGATATCAAAATTCAGTCTTGGTTTCTCTTTTATAAGAGAAGCAACAAGCTTCAAACCGTTACAAATATGGCATCTTTTCAAAATTCATGCCTCTTCATATAAACTAGACTAAACATTAGTTTTTCTTAAAACATAAAATAGAGAAAGTAGATAACTAATGAAGCCCGCAACACTAGTGAAACCATAGTCCATTAATATTTGTAAGGCACATGTGGTCACTAAAGGTCTGTTCAAGCTCCTTTCTCCATATTAGTGTATTTTAATGTGTGGTTCTTCCACTGTGACAACCCCAAGGCCTACTGTTTGGGGGAGGACCCATATACCTCTGCTCCCACTCATACACTGTATAATCATGTGGCCATTTGTATTCTTGCATTTTTAATATATTTGCAAGGTGAATCTTCCATCGGTTGTCTAGTAATGCCTTGCCATCCATGATAAACTTAGAATATCCAACATCCAACGGAGTGTTGCCACAATAGTGTGTCTCACTTTTGGGATATGCTGATTCTTTCCTAAAATCACTTTTTTTTTAAAAACTAATGATTTAAGCCTTAATATGTTCCATCTAAAGGTTTTTAATTGAAGAGGGATAAATAATACCCCCTTAGATCAAACACCCTTGGATAAAACCCCTCTAGTATTAAATCATACCCACAATGGAGTCTCCTTCACACCTATCAAAATCCTGGCATAAAAACACTTTTTATTTACCTTTTGAGGGATTAAATAACATCATTTATATATTATATTTTACAAGATTGTATCCCTTGAAATAAGCTTTCCAACAAGTATAGTTTTGATATGTTTTCATTTTATCATGTATTTAATTTTTAATTTTTACCGAATTTAGGTTTTTCTTCAAATATCAAACTCTTCATTTTGCAGAAGTGGAAAAATAGTAAACCATTGTAAAAAAAATTCAAAAAATACCCTTTCCCTCGGTATTGATGTCCTTGTTTCACCAAGAAAATAAAAAATGGATTTCCATATATACACAACAAGTGAGGTTGTATGAAACACATGTATGTCCAAACTATAGTTATAGTGACTTCAAAAATTAATTAAAAAATATATGTTTAACAAAAAATTATGGAAAAATATTCTTTCCCTAGATAGAGATGTTGAGAATCTATATTTCAAAAATTAGAATTTCATCCTTTCTAGAAAAAAAGTTATGTTGTATAACACAAATGTTACTTTCTAAAAATGTTGTTTTCTATTTAAAACTAGTTATTAAAGGAGATGTTGAAAGATTCATGATTTATTTTGGAAAATTTTGAAAAAAACATATTTAGAATCTACAAACAAATTGCCACAAATCACTAGTTTGCATCATCTTCAAATTCTTAACAATTTAGCTACTATAGGTCTCATAAGATGAAGATCCAGTTAAAAATATTGATGCGAATGTCCATCTTGGGTAAAAAGTGAGACACAGTATTATGATTTCACCCAACACTATTACTCAATCCATGATTAAGTCGAACCTGTCAAGACTCAACTCAACATCCTTTTGTATGCAAGTGATGCATTATGGAACAATCTGGCCAAATTCACTCTTCCATTCATTGAGGTCCTTCATGTGGTCATCATCTTTCAATAGTTTTGGCACAAACCACTAATTCAGAGTATAAAATGAATCTATTCTTGTTCTGATCTTTTGGTCCTCTCCTCGCATATATTGGAATTCATCTATAACTATTTTGGCCATCTTCTATGTAGGTTTTAATGTTGTAGGAGCCTTAATACTCCTCTATAATATTTTGCACAAGGTTACCAATGTGTGGTGTATGGGTTGTCAGTTCTTAAAAAGGGGATCAGTATGGGTAGATGTGTTTTCATCTGATTAATTTCTTGTGTCAGTGAGCTATAACAATCATACACACTTTCCAACTTATCCACAATTAGCTTTATCCTATGCTCAAGGACCTTCTCTAAAACATTGTAGATTTTCTTATTCACTCCTTCCTTATCCTCATTGTTGGCTTTCTTTAACTCTTCAATATCCTATCTAAGAATGCTCACTTTTTCAGTAGAAGCACTTTCTATATCAACTGGTGGAGCAGGAGGACGTTGGTATAACATTATTTCCTTGTTTTGTGAGGGGCCTACTCCTTTCAATTGTTCCTTCAACTTCACATTTTCCATGAACACTTTATTGACTTCATCATTTAGAAACTTTTGTTCATTTTTGTACTCTCCCAATCTAGCTTCCATCTCCTTAACTACAGCTCGGGTGAACATAGCTGAATGAATTTTCATGGTTACAGCTTCAAGAGGAGATGTATCCTTTAATGTTTTCACCATAGTTGTCCCTTTCATTTCCTGCACTACATCTAGTAACCTTGGTTTTTGTGTACTCTTTTGTTTGGCCCAAAATGCCAAGCTTTCAATCTTAGGGTTATACCTTGTGCCACTTACTCCTTCATCTGAGTCAAACTCAAAAATCAACATTGGGTCCTCCCGTGTTCTCACTTGATCAAGTAAAAACATTTTCTTTAATTCCATACTAGGGACATTAAGTATATTAACTTTCAAAATAATCTATCTAGCCTCTTGTGGGCTGACATCAATATTATCAATCCTTAATTCATTAAAAGTTTGGGCTAGTATTTGGTCATTCTGGGATTCCTTAGCTCCCATCTTATTTATTTCAACCCTCGCTTCAAACTCTCCCATTTTCATCTTAACCCAAAAATCTTTAAATTCAGGGGTTTTGATAAATTCATCATCTTCCAAGAACTTGTGAGCTGCAACTACCTTGTCATCCTCATGCATTTCTCTTTCTCCTTGTACTTCAATATCGGCTCTAGGTTCAGGCCCGTGGGCTTTAGTTCCAAGCATAGGTTGGTCCACTTCAACGTCATCCTTGAAATGTCTTAACACATTAACTGCTTCTTCTGTATCTCCAACCTCCTCACTTATTTCATAGGAAACAAGTGTCTTTATCTCTTGTGTCTTATTTTTTAGAAGGTGGTTGTTCAGGAGGTGATCTTGGAGAAGCATGATGTACTGAAACAATATCCAGTGTTGGTTTTGTAATTACAATACCACTTGGCCTTTTGGGACACAATTTGGAAAGTCTCCCTGTATCTTCTGCGGTCTTATATAAATCATGAAACTTATCAATTATCATATCAATCCTCTTGACATGATCTGCTTCCTCTACGAAATAACCCAAGAAATCACTGTGCTTCATCTTTCTTTCTTCCTCGAGCCTTTTCATAAGTTCCCATTTTCTCCTCCTATCATATACCTGCTGAATAGTGAAACAATTTCTAATTACATCTTCTTCATAGTCAATCTGGTGAGTAACCATAACCTTGGTAAGGATGGTGTGTCTTACAAAATTCATGTGACCCTCAGGGTCAAAAGCTCTTTCCTTTCTAGACAGCAAAGAGTAGCTTGATTTTAGATAATTCTGCAACTCTTCAAGTGTATTAGATCCCACTGATAGTTCCCAACATGTCAAATTGAGTAGAAATGTATCCTTTCTTTGTTTACTCATGACATCCATTTCCATCCATATAATCTACCACATGAACTCTAAAAAGGATAATCGAAGAGGGACAAACTTTGGCAATATATGTGGGGCCTGTGGGCATCCATAAATCCTGATTATTGTGGTATCTGGTAGAAAAAACCAATCACCGAAGTTATGAGTATGTCCTTGCTCAGGTTTCAAAGCCAAAGGTTTTAACAATTGTAGCACAAGTGTGTGTATTCTTGGTGGTTGGTGCCAAGAACTCTCATAATTTTGTACACAAACTCATCATAGAATATCACATAATTTGAATTCTTACATCTGTTGTCCCATATATAACACCATAGTTGCACTGACAGTAAAATCCCCTACTTGTCAGTTTGACCCAAACACATGCTTTTGCTCCATCTATCTTTATTCTGGTATAATATCAGGTGGAACAACAAACAATATTGCCTGAATGTTATGGGGGCTCTATTTTCCTTGACTTGCAAAAATGCTTCATGCAATGCTTTCTCAAAATATGAGGCAAAATCATATTCAATATTCATCTCAGGGTTTTGGATCCTCATAGCCATCATCATTAAACTAACAAGCATTCTCTCTTTTGCATCTATCCCAAGTACTTGACAGAGAGCAAAGTAGGTTTTCTTGAAATAGAAATAGAAATTTGAGACTTCAAATGGTTCAACAGTAGAAGGGGATATAGGAATCACCCTGTCGTTCACACCCCTTTTCATGTAAATGGGGACTTCATCACTTCTATGGGTTTTCCTCAATCTAGTATATTCTTCTTTACTTCTTTGTGAATCAATTTTAGTCAGGGCTTGTTTGTTTAGGTGAAAAAATTCAATGATGGCTGCTTTAGTCAACACAATTAATGGTGAACCATCTGGAAATCTCACAGACCTAGTAGCATGATAACTCTGAGCCAATACTCTAATGAACTCTACATCTATAAAAAAAATTGGGACAATTAACTTGGCCAAATATAATGCCCATGGATTTGACATCGGAATCTTGCCCTCTCTTTTTTCATAAAAGTACCAAAACAATTCCCACCTAGAGATAGGGATAAGGGCATCTCTACAACCATGAGACACATCATTAAAAACATTCTTAAATCCTCTCTCAATTGATTCAAGGAGTATATCCATGATAGACTAGTGTAAGGACCTCTTTTTAACCTTAGATTCTTCCTTTTTAGTTTCAAGTTCTTTCTTCTTGGGTGGCATGATGTCCTTTTTTGGTTTCAGGTTCTTTCTTCTTGGACGACATGATGTCTAACTATCTTACTTCTAGTGTATCTGAAATGCAAAATCCCAAACAATATTGTACTCGTAAAACTTAATTCATAGTTTAACTATCTTACTTCTCCTATACTTCTAAAATGCAAAATTCCAAACAATCTTGTACTTGTAAAACTTAATTCACAAGAGTTTTGTGCACTTACTCGAGTTATGATGGTTGCAGAGCTTAACTTCCTCAAACTCCTAGCTCCCTGCATGATAATTTTTGCAAATGAGTGTAAGAGAATGTCAAATTATTGGTTTAATGGCTTATGAGCTTAGTCATGTCAACATTAATATCAATCTTACGCCAAATATTTTGCTCGTAGTTTGAGTTTGAACATGCACCATTGATTTTACAAGATCAGATGGTTGATGTGATTCATGCATTTAATACTGCTTTATCATCACCACTTTTTATAACTGCCACAGGATAGAGGGGTATAAACCGCTATACCACATGCTTCTTTGCATTTCACCGTGGGGTAGCGGGATCCTTACCTCTATACCGCAAGATTGACTTGTTTAACCCATAATACTGCGGTTTACATTAATGGTTATCGCCATACCACATGCTTCGTCACATCCTTCCATAGTATATTGGTTCATACTGCCCTACCACATGCCTTTATGATCTTCCTCATGGGATGAAGGGTTATTCCCCGCTATACCGCACCCTTCATTTTTCCTTCTTGCATTATGATGGTTTATGATGTATTTAAATTCTCTCATATCGTCCAACTGCGTCCTCATCATAATACTTCCGTGGTATGGTGGTAAACATCTTCATGTTGTCTGTTACACACCGCTAGCCTGCAAAGGGTTCAAATTACTGTTATGGGATCGTGGTAAGAGATTGTTAAGGGATTTGGAATGTTTTTAGCTAGACATGTTTTTGCTTAAGTATATATATGATAAATTTTTGGCTTTGTATAGGTCTTTCAGTGTCAGTCAAACGTAAAAAAATTATATGTTCAGTAAAAAATAAAAAAGGAATATAAGGGTCAAGGCTCGGGTCACGGAGCTCAAGGTTAATAATGGTGATGGAACTAGGAATTTTTTTAAGGTTCTAAGACACCTCATGATGAACTAGACTATGTTTTTCCTTCATCCTGCTTGTGTTATGTTTTTATGAGTTCTTCTCTTGTGAATATATCCCTAAGGAAAATTTGTTTGATACCTATAATTGTAAACATCTTGGTTTTTTACTACAAATTCTTTTTAATTTGTAAACTAAATTCTATTTTAAGTTTCCATTTGCAATTATTAGTGGATTGGAAAGTCAACAGTTATCACCTTATGAAATCAATAAAGTTTTATTGATTCAAGTTGTTGATTTATACATTATTGTTTATTTGGACTTCAGGAAATGAAGACAAGGACTGTAAGGCACAAATTAGATGATAGTGATCATAATATTCAAATTCCATAGACAAAATATGAGCGCACATGTATTGAAAAAGTGGCCAAGAATAATGAATATTTTTTGAGTCTTGGTTTGAAAAGGCAAATTATAAATCCACTAAGTAGTATATTATTTGTTTAATAGTGTTTAATTAAATTTTATAGGCAAGAGCTTTATGTATATAAGACATAATATGATTTTTTTTTGTTTTATAGGCAAGAAAAAGAGTGCAAAGAAAATGTGGAGAAAAAAAAAAGGAAAAAAAAGATACAGTGATGCCATCTTGTAGAAGCCAACGCTTTTGTGATTCAAAAAATGCAGCTGGTGAAAATGATAGTTGTGATGATGTGCAGCCTGGTATAGCACATGGTGATGTGCAACCTAATATAGCACATGGTGATGTGCAACCTGATATAGCACATGGTGATGTGCAACCTGATATAGTGTGTGGTGATGTGTAGCCTGATATAGAACATGGCGATGTGCAACATTGTGATGATCTCTTAGGACTAAGTCTAAGAGAGATTATTGAAAAACATTAGGGCAAAGGAACAACAATTCTGCAGATGCTTTTTTCAACATTAAAGGATGAGTTTAATAATATGGAATCCACGGAGATCGATACTGATCTACCTACTCATGCCACACCTAATGTGGCCAAGGAGCATGTAGTTTCGGTTAATGAAATTCATGAAGAGAGACCGCTTGCATCTGTTGTGCCTCAAAGTGCATCTGTTGCATCTAGAACTTTTGATGGAACTAGTGGATCAACCAGAAATATTGGTATTGGTAATTTAATAAAAGATGTGGATGCTTTTTTCAAAAGATAAAGATTAAGTCAAGATTTATACAAATCTATTGAGAGGAATGCAAAAGAAAGAAAATTAGAAGGCAAGAAGCCATTCTTACTTGAGGTATCAAGAGATGGTGAGCCCATTGGGCCAAATGCTGTAAAGTGGGCCACCGAGTTGGGTGTAAGATGTAGGGCCCATTTGGATATTTGCAAATCAAATTTTGCAGAGCAAGATCCATGAGTTGTGGAAAATGTTATACAAAAAATAGAAAATTCTTTTGAGACTACTGGTGGACAAATATCTAGAAAATGTTACAAGCAAAGGATGAGAGTTTCGATTAACAAAATTATAGATACATGTACATAAAAACAATCATGTTGGGAAAAGAGAGGTTTGACTCCAGTTTATCTCCGAAGAATATTTGGTAAAGAGCAATAGAGGCAAGAGATCAAGAGATAATGTGAGGGCTGGATATATATTTGGCCGAGGTGGGTTGCATGCCAAATGGACAAATTTGTAGTAAGTGTATGGATTTTTGGTTCAATTTACATTGTGTTAATTATTTTGAGTTTGTATTGAACTGGCTATAGGTTGAAATTGAAATTGTATTTTAGGTGGAAAATAGTAATAGAGAAGTAGGTGCAAAAGATATTTTCAATTATATGGCAACACTAAATGCTAGTAAATCTAAGAGTATGATGAAGTTGAAATCTAGTTCGTCAACAAAGATTTCACAATCATTTGTTCAATACCTAGTAGGAGCCTCTGTAGATCATGTCAACTCATATGAACAAGGGTACCAAAAGGCAATGAGTTGTATATTAGGTCTCAGTCACCAAGTTTCGTAGTTGGTTGCAACCGTTAACCCTATGGTTTCTACATGGAATGGGCATAAATCCATGGATTCAGATGAGGTAAGAGGCTCTATTGATCTCATTTCTTCTTGTTTGGAAGTTCTATATACAAATGCCTATTAATATGTAGATTATTGAAATTTGAGCGTAGGAGAATCCAACCCGATTTCTTTATTGTTGGAGTGATCCAAAAAATGTTTTTTTGGACAAATTTAGAGCTTGCATTCTTTACTTGACTATTGAATGTTTTGCATATTATTTTGTATGATGGTTAAACCATATGCAGAGCAATTTTTTCAAAGCAATAGGTAAACAAAAATGCCTTTAGGGTGTCAACAGAGTTGCCAATATTGATAGTGATGAAGTGGACAAGAATGTGCAACACAGTCGTCTTAGTTGTCTTGAAGTTGAGGTAATTAATATAATAGTTGTCAGTTATCTGTCCCAATTTTTTTCCATTCTTCATACTTAAAATGTTCTTTTGGACAAAAATTTATAGCTTTTGCATTCTTTACTTGACTTATATTAATTTTTGCATGATGATTAAACCACATGATGCAGAGCAATTATATAAAAGGACAAAAAGAAAAAAGGCCCTGTCAATAAAACTCTCTGTAAAGTTGTACAACTTAATGTCTGTAATGACGTTGATAGTGGTTATGATGATGAACTCGACAAGCATGCACATGATATTCATAGTGGTAGTCATGCTGAACTCGAGGTGAGTGCTATGAAACCACATGCAAGTAAGTACTATTCAAGTAAGTAATGGTTGTTTTATTATGTAAATAAGGGTAATCATTACCTATTTGATAGAAGGTGGACATTAGAATAGTAGTGAAGTGTAATTAGCTAGTATACATAGATTATGGAATTAAGGGAGAACATATAACTTACATATGGAAGCTTAGAGCTTAGTTGTAATAGAGTGTTTTATAAAAGCACATACAAAAACTGATTTGTTCCAAGACATAAGACATTACATACAACTGTAAAAAACAATATAATGTGTGTTTTATATCTCAATATAATGTGTATTTTTTTTAATTTTTGCAAACATTTATTGATAAACTCTAAGAAGGGGATACTATTGATGTGTTGGATCCACATGATGGTGCTGCTACGGGCATTGGGCGTATTCACTCACTATCTATTGTACATGGAGTCAAATTGAAAGGAACAAGAGATGTAAATGTATGTATTTTACAGGTCTCAAGTAACATACCCCTTCCTCATGCAAACAAAATAGATGGAGTTGTCCACCTAAAAGAGAAAATAGGGACCTTCGCATTATGGCCACTAAAATATTTGAAAAAAATCATAGAGAGCTAGCCGTAAGTGTAGAAGAGAAAAAGAAGGGTTAGCAACAATAGAGTGTGGAGAGTGAAGTTGTAGATAGAGAATGTACTAAGCCTGAATAAGTTGAACCCAAACAAAAACCATAAAATATGATTTGGGTGTACATTTTGTGAGTAGAACAAAGAATGTTCTATCTTATTGCACCTGTAATGTAAAACCCCTTGATTATGTTTTTCTATTTTTGTTTGGGTTCCACTCATTCAAATTGGTGCATTATAGAAGAGGGGATATGTTGTTGTGTAAGCAGTAGACGTAGAGAATAGGGGTGCAAAAAAAGAAGTAAATACAGAGTAGATAAAGAAGTGTAGAGAAGAGGAAAAGTTGCAGAGAGTGCAACATACACGTATGTACAGTTGCAAATAAGTTGCAACATAGAATTGTCATCAAAATTGTAATATCTTGCATAACAAAGAAAAGGAATTGTAACTTAGTTTTCTCAGTCATAGCACTGAGAAACACACTTTGTAACAGTACATTTTTCAAAGAAAAGACACATTTTTGTCTTGTATCTGCTATAAGAACACGTTTTATTAAAAAAAAATCCGTATTTTTCCTTCTTAATAGCCATTTCATTATGTGCAAATGAATGATTGATTATGTTTTTCTATGTTTTTATATGTTTAAACCTCAATTAAAGCATTGCCTCATTTCCAACACTTATAGGCAGAAATCAGCGAACAAAAACAATTAAATAAACTACCAATTGACTAAATATATTACCAACTGACATAAACTAGTGTTAATAAATATGACTAAATATAATGATTATGCAATTAATAAACAATGTATCAATATACCTATCAATGGCATAAATTAGTGAGAAAAAACATTTAAATAAACTACCAAATTGATCAAAATGATGATTAAAATTAATGACTAAATACACTACCAATGGATGGAAATTAGTGAATAAAAATGATTAAATAAGTGGCCAGTTAACATCAATCAATGACTAAATTAACGACAAAATATACCAGTGAATAAAAAAATGACTGAATAAGTGATCAGTTTAAAACAGTCAATGACTAAATTAACGACTAAATTACACACTACCAAATCAATCAAATTAATGACTACATCAATGACCAAATCGATCAATCATATGACTAAATTAACGAGCAAGTCAATCACTCATATGACTAAACCAACGACCAAATCGATCAATTGCATGACTAAATTAATGACCAAATCGATCAACCAAATGACTAAAAATGGTGTAGTCATCAATTTGGCTACATTATAATTGACCGGCAATAAACTACTATTGGTCATGCGACCATGTTCAACCATTCATAAGCAATTTTTAGTAGTTTATTAAGTCACATATTGTTGTTTTTTGTACTAGTGATCTAATTTATTAACTAAACTAACATGTAGTTTTGCAATACCTCAAGTGGCCCTTGCTTGAGTTGTTGCTTCCATGAAATCTTCTTCAATCACTCACTTAGAAAAACATGCTATTGAAATATCTTCTCTTTATTACATTCCAATCATACATAGAGTTGTTGAATAAAATCTAACAAGAAATCTTATTCAATCTAATACATGCAAAATCTACATGTTCTTCTCAATAGGGTACCCTGCTATATACGGTTCGTGAGAGTCCATTTATTTGTGAACTATAAATAAGCTAAAAATAGATGTCAACTCTCCCATAGGAATAAGAAGGGGACTAGGTTTTTGAAACAAAAAAAATAATGAACAAAACAAAAGTACAAAAGTTGAATAAGGACTCTGCATTTAATCAAGATTAACTGTTATAACTGAAAACGTACCCATGAAAGAGAAGTTCCTATTATAACTCTTATTCCTCATTAGAATAGACTCCTTTCTTCTTCATGACTCCATAATCTTGTCATTAAATGATTGCCTTCATCTTCCTCTGAAAGTGTGATCGTGTTGAAGCAGATTAATTTCTTCTCTGGGTCGGACTATCATCCTTCTACTATGGGTTGATAGGTTCCTTGCTGCAAGAGTTAGTCCTTAATCCTTCAAGACATTTTCATTGCTAACAACTATAATTAAACATGAAATTCTACTAAATTCACAAGCATTCACAAATCATACACACTTATTGCTATAACATATATTAACTTCAAATGCTTTAAAATGCTTAAAGTATATAAAGGGTCTGGTGATGTCTTTCAAAGCTGAGCAAAAAATAAGATAAAAGTATGTAACTAAAGCAAGGAAATAAGACATTCTTTTGGCTCATCATAGTGCTTTATGGGTGTGAAGTGCTACACATTGAAAATAAAATGAAGACAAACATAAATGTTACAAAAGTATTTAATCGTAAGTGTTTTTAACATTATTATTTTTTGTCTCATATGAGATCTTATCATTTGAGCATGCACTTACCTATTTGAGGCATCAAATTTGAACCGTTTGTTAAACTATCTAAAAGGAATAAATAATATGGAGTCAAATTATTGGTCCATAATAGAAATTATTGAAAAGTTTTAAGTAGAATAAAAAACACATAGATGAAACAAAATACCAAATTGATGGATAAATGAAAAATGAACATGTAAGAGTACTCAAATACTAATGAAGGAAAAATTCAAGGCAACCATGTGGACAAGGTAGTTGGGAGTGAGAGAGAAGATTACATTAAAGAATCCAATCCCACATATGACTAGTATAAAACATATAGGAGAGTAAAAATAAATGAAAAGCAAAAATGATGATAGATTAACTAAGGAATAGCTCAAATCATCTTCAATGCGAGACTAGAAGGTAGACAACACCTAAAGAAGATTGGGTAAACAAAGTATGCTATTTTTGTGCTTTAGAATTAGTGAAAACAAAATAACACTAAATCATGAAGTGTTTGAATTATAAAGATATTTGGATCAAATACATTAAAAGCTATCTCCTTAGTTGTCTTATTTTGAGAGGAGAGACTAATTCAAACAATAAACATTTTTAACCATAATGCATACTAAAAATTAATTACAAAAAAAATAATTATCAATCAAACATATCTAAAACAACTAGCCTATACCCCTTTTCAAGAGTGGTGACGTTAATAATCCTTCTAATAATAAGACCATAATGATAAACCCTTTGTTTACAAAATTATTTGGTAGTATGATAAAAAACAAAATTAGCAAGTGGGCGAAAGAAAAAGAAAAGTGTGCAAAAAGGAAAGCAAGTTTCAGGCCTAAGCACTCTACAATTGATCGTGGAATTACTTGGAGGCACATCATTGAAAATTTTTAGGATAAAATGGAAGAAGTTTTTTTTTGTTTTGTTGATTTCAAAAAGGCTTTCCACATGGTCCCTAGGGATAAACTATGACATAGAATGAAAAAGCTTGGGATTCTTATGCATCTTAGAGCGGCTATCCATATGATTTATGATGAGGTTAAAGTCAAAATCATAACTGCGAAAAATATTTCTAAAACTTTTAGGAGGCACATTGGGGTTAAGCAAGGGTGCTTCTTATTCCTCACTCTTTTGGTTTATATATTGACAAGCTTGAAGAATGGTTAAACATTTGCAAGGTAGAGATGGGATCCATTTGGGAGGGTTTGTGATAAGAATTTTTTTGTATGCTTATGACCTTATTTAGATTGCCAAATTGACTCATGGGTTGCAAGAGCACTTATTTTCCCTTAAACATTTTTGGAGAGTAGTGGGGATGCGAGTCAATATAGGCAAGACCAAAGTCATGGTTGTTTTCAATAGAAGAAAACATAACCAACATAAGTTCTACTTTGAAAGTAATATTCTTGAAGAAGTAAAGGAGTACAAATATCTCGAGATTGACTTCAACAAGCTCAGTTGGGAGGGTTGCAAAAAGAAGAGAACTTTGGGAGGATGAAATGTGTTATATGCTCTTCAAAATAGATGTAGAGAGGCATAACTATGGGATTGAAAAACTACCCATTTTCTTTCTGGGCTTTTAGTGCTTCTAATTGTGCTCTATAGGTGTGAATTGTGGGCTAGCATCACCCCAGACTCAAAGTGGAAACCAATTGAGAAAATCCAAAAGTGCTCGATCACAAGCAAGCTCAAAATAAAAAGTTTGATTCCTTATGATATATTATGGTGAATGAAAATGGGGTTGCTCGTATTGAATCAATTGCTATGGTGTGTCTCATAAAATATTTAAAAAGAATTGAACAAATGAAAGTAGGTAGATGGCCTAAGATTATTTTCAATGACATTTTGAGTAGAAGAAATAAGACCTCGATGATGCAAATGAACAAATTGACAAGTAAATGAAATATTTACTTGAATACATGCCCCACAAATAACAAATAGATGAAGACTTTTGTAATGGATAAGTTCCTCTGCGTACTTGAGGTAAAGTGTTAGGTAGAAATAATAAATATTATATTGAGGTGTTCAACCCCACATGTGATCATCAACAAAAAACATACATAGGGGTTGGTATTCTGTGGAGAGCCAAAATTCTTATTGCTTAGTTAAGAATTAATTCTCATCAACTTCGTTGTGAAACGGGGTGGTGGTGGAATTAAAAAACACTTCATTATGGAGTGTGATGCCTTCAGTGACATTAGGGACAAGCATGTAAGTATCATGATTGTCGGTTCTTGTTACAGTCTATTCAACGAGGGGACTATTAAGACATTGGGAGAACTCATCATCAACTTAAATAAGAAAATGATTGAAATGCAGAAGTAAAAAATGACAAGGCTGATTGTCCTATAGACTATTTTTATTCTCATAAATTTTTTCTTTCTTTCTAATATAAATATTATTAAAAACTTTCATTCCATTTCTACAAGTAGCGTGATAAAAATAGGTGGTGGCACCTTAATAAATGACGCCAAACAAAGACGAGATGTTAAATGGATGGAGGTGTCTTGCTTCATCTCCACATACACCCAAACCGTGTGAGTACACGGAAGTGAAATGGGTGTTGCAGCACATTCACCATAACTCCCACTGCCTCTGTGCACGAAGAAGAGTAGCATGAGCATGGGGTTCACACTTTCACTATCCTCTTCCTCATCGATTATTTGCCACTCTTCTACTACAGTACATGATGTTTTCTGTTTAGCAAGATATCACAAGAAAAAGAGGAAGGAAATTAGAATGCAAAACGCTTCCTCAACATCACGGGTTTCAGCTCCTTCCAGGACTCAGGTGGGTGTTTTATGGGGTTTAGTAATCTCAATGAATTTGTCGTCGTTGCCTGGTTTTAGGATCTTTATTGTTAATCCAGGTAATCACTGATGGGAAGCTAAGTTGGCCTAAATGCAATTGAAACCAAACCCATTCCGATGAAACTGCCAGATTTCCTTCTTGCTCAATGGAAAATTTTCTGCTTAAGCTCAGACCAGAGAATCTGATTTGACGAGAGAGACCTCATTGTGGTCCTCAATTTGAACTCCAGGAATTTCAGCTAAAACTTTGGGAATGTAGCTGTTTGAAATCCTGAACACTTCTGAAGAGAGTGCAAGGGCATACCTCTTTCATTGGTCCACAGTCGAATTATCTACAACACATCAAATTGACAAAGTGTTCGTTATTTTTGGCTGGATTCAGCACTTAGTTTAATTGTCAAAGGGAGTAGTAGATTTAACAATTAATTTAGTGTCTGAGCTGAGCAACCATCATTTAGCACTGGTTTGATGCAGGAGCATTCCAACAAACCGCTAGTTTTTAGGGGCATATGGCATGCTTGGGAAGATAATTTACATTTTAGTAAATTTGCTATTTCAGGAGTATCTATTTTTAGTAATGTTATTTTTAGGCTCGGAAAATAACTCTTTATTGAGTTGAGAAGATTGGTAGGAGTTTCTTCTAACGTAGAGAAGTTCAGGAAAAAGTGTTAGAAATGCTTCACATGTTTTTCAAAGGACTATAAAGACCTACCCCATCCATAGAATTTTAAGAACCTAAAGGAGCATGAGTCATATATTTTGTTGAACGTTGTTCTTATCAAGGATGTATGTCTTTTTTCAATTTACTTAGGCACAAACCATTAGGACCCCTTAGAGGTTCCATCCCAAAAAACACATTGTTTCCCCTCCAAAAATGAATTTTCTAGAAGGAGAATGCATAAGATATTTACCTAAACTAGTAGGCCTTTGGGTAGACTGCGCATTAGCTTGAAGATGTTTGGTCTCGAACTAGAAAAGTAAATGATTGTGCTTGGGCTAGTAGGTCCATAGAATTCATTGGGATAAGTTGTATTGTTAAACCAAACAAAACAACAAGCATTGAAACCAAAGATAGAGAGAGCTGCTAAACTATAGGATAAGTAAACTACTAAATGGAGTCTTGAACTAGCTGCCACTCGTAAAGTATGGAAATAAATCAAATTTAAATTTGACGATTGATCACTTGTAATCAAGTGACTTTCGTCTGTCTGGTCCCTTAATCAAATTGAACTTGGCCCAATCTTTTTTTAAAGATTGAGCCAAATATTGAATGGATGGGAATATATAATTCACCTAGAGGAGAGTATTTACCTCTAATATAGTAATTACTCGAAGAGATTAGAGCACCTTGACCCTTGGCTGTAATGTCCCCTTCTCAGCAGTAGTTTCATTAGATGACCGTTAGCCTATTCTGGAGGCCCGTAGACTAGTCGGAGGTGGAAATTAGGGTTTCCTATTTTCTAAAAGGTTTCTTCTGAGCTTTCAGGGGTTTGCATGCAATATTTTTGCAAAGGGGTTTATGGGTTTTTCTGGGTTTTTGGAGGGCTTCAGAATAGTATGACATGCATATGCATCAGATGACTTTTTTAGACTTGCTATTTTTAGTAAGTTACGACGGTTGCCCGATTTGTGTTCTGAGTTTGGAGTCACTTACTATTTTTAGTAAGTACTATTTTTGGCAGTGTTATTTTTAGCAGTAGTTCAATAATTCAGTATGCAGTGTCTATTTCTGGTAGGGCAGAAGTTGCAGTTTGGTCTCCAGCATTCTTGGAGTTTGTTTTGGCAGGTTTATGACTTAAGTGATTTTCATATTATGCTATTTGGCCCCCAATGCCTAGATATATGATTTTAAATTGTTTTAACTTATGCTTTTCATAAAGTCGTCCTATTTGGGAAAATACTTGCTTTTTATAAAGTTTCATCTTTGCAAGTTGAAGTTGGCACCCAAGTCAAAGTGAAGTCAAAAGAAAATTAAAAATGAATATTCTAATCCTCATTTGGGTGTCCCTTTTGGAGGGAAAAGGTGTTTTGAAATTCTGGGGTTGAGAATGCTATAAATACAGGGCCTTGCTCTCTCATTTGGCTATCCATTGCTCAATATAATGAAGTGCTGCTGAAATTATTTCAGAACCCTTGCTTCAAGGAATGCATACCTCCTAGCCTTCATTAGTTTCATACTTGAGAGATAGTACTTATCTGGTTTGAGACTGCTTCATTCATAGGTTGCAGACAAAGGTTCATTCCAGATGGCTTCATTCGATGTCTTCTAGTTTTGGTTTGGTAATTAGTTGCTTTCAGTTTCTGATCATTTTGGTGTTTGTTTTCATCATTTTCTTGTTGCTGGTTTGTGCTTGGCCGAAGCACGTTTTTGGTCATATCTTCTTGAGGAGTCTAGCTATCATTCTGGGTATTGTTTCTGTTGATTCCCCTAGCTTGGGCACCCCTTTGTTCAAGGTTTCAAATTTTTTGGTTGAGAATTGGATTTTTTCTTGAGGCCACCCTTCTCAGGGAGGCCATTCTTCTTGCTGAAGTTGCATTGGGATGTGTACAAAAATATTGAGAGCTGATTGAATTGGTTTTTCTATGGAGACTTGGACGCCTAGCATATTGGCACCTGATGCTTTCAGTTTGAGGTCAATCAGAGGAGTTTGGAGTAAGTTATGAGCATTTTGGTGAGTTAGGGCATCGCTGGTCTGATTTTCTGATTGTTGCCATTTCTATATCAGACCTGGTATTTCCTCCCTTTCTTCATATTTTCATATAAAAAATCCTTGTATTTACATTGGAGATTATTGGGTAACATTCTAGCTATCATTTGATATGTATATCTCCTTTATAGTGCATCTGAACATGATATTGTAACACTGATTCAGTAGTACTGATCACCTCTTCTTTATTTCCGCACTTTACTTTCAGTTGTACCCGCTAAAAAGTGGAAGAGGCTGGCTTGCTGCCTAAACATTTCATTTCAGTATTTTACTTTTTGTTTGTACCTGTTGAAAAGTGGAAGAGGCTAGCTTGTTGCCTAAGCATTTACTTTCAGTACTTTACTTTCATTGTAGCCTACTGAAAAGTGGAAGAGGTTGGCTTTGCCGCCTAAGTACTTTCATTTCCATTTTGGTCGGCTTGCCGCCAATACATTGTATTTCCAGCTTTCTAGTTTAGTTAACGAGATCCCCTTTCCACTATATGCTCTCACCTTGCCCACACTGGGATCTTGGTGATCAGAAAGTGAAGGGTTGCATTCTAGTTTGGTTATCTTTCATTTATCTAACGTTAATAGGTGAAATTCTTGTGTTAAAAATGGAAAAAAGTAAGGGGGATATTTCATTGGCCTGAATCTACTAATGCACCAATATCATTGAATAATCTCCTTTACGTGAATAAAGTGGGCTAAAGATAATGTTATCTTTAACAAAACAAACCCTCATGATTGAATGGATTTATCCAATGTGTTCTAATCTCTCTATATGAAAGCTAATTTTGAATCAGCTTTGTCCACAAAGAAGGGGGCTTTAAGAATAAAGTAAAAAAAAAATTCTACAAAATGTTTTTTTAACATTTTGTGATAAAGAAGATACACAACTAATTGGACAAAAAGTTTGATAATTACCTGTCTCACATTCAAATGTGAGACTTTCATCAAATTCATTGACAAATGATTATAACTATGTTGGTTAAATCGTCGTAAATCCAAGTAAATTGAAATATACCGAGCCAATTTTTTCAATTTTACAACTCAACAACAAGAATCCGTTAGGGTGAGTTCAATCAAATCAGCAGTTACAAATAACTCGTTGCCAAGAATGCGCACTCAATCTCAACAAGAGAGAGGCTGTCATATGGCAAGAGGATCGTCAGTGCCTTAAAACAAAATGCAACTAAAGGTAACTCTAACCAAGAATGTGCCCAAGATGGATGAACATATGGTCAGAGGATCTCAATGTGTGCTGAAAGGTAACTCTAACCAAGAATGTGTCCAAGATGGACGAACATATGGTCAGAGGATCTCTACCACTACAAGTGCTGAAAGCAAACTCAACACCAAGTATGTGCTACCCAATCCAGTACGGAAATGAGGCGACCATATGGCGGAGATATAAAGAAATACAATGTAACTTCAGAATGTGAAGTAGGCATTACAAAACATGATAAAGCAAGATTAAGAGAAATGCTGACAGTACTACTGTTCAGCTTACAATGAGATATCGAATGCCTGCAAGATCAAAGATTAGATGCTCCTCAAATTGCTGCAATAACAAGGTGTCTTCCACAAGACCTTTTAGGACTTCCTAACACCAATCCGTGAAGAAAATGCAGATTTCTCAAATCTGTTCTGACAGACCAGCATGTTAATTTGCAAAACCAGCAACATAGCACCCTACCTAAATGCGCATAACTCACTCAATTTTCACTCAAATCACATGGGATAAGATGCCTAATGATCCTAAGGTGAATACGCCCAAGATAGAATCACGAAAACTAATCAAAAGATCCCATATTATTTATGCACGAATTTCAAGGCAATCTCAAATGGTACGGCCCTCAAGGAAGGGCGTTTTGCCTTTAAAAATTCAAGACTTCATTAAAAAATCTGCAACTTAGAGGAAAGGGTCGCCCCTCATAGACAAATAGATAAATGCAATACCCAGAATGATTCTTTTTGTATTTTTTGACTTATGAATAAAAACAACAATCAGCTGCAGGGAAGAGACAATTCCAGAATTTCACTAATATGCATAAATTGAACTACAAAGCCACACAACTACTACAATGCAGAAATCTCACTACAGATCACTCAAACTACCACTACCTCATCACTAGTCGCTATCTCTCAAGCGAGAAGCAATGCCAAGCTAGGAGGCATACATTCCTCGAAGCAGTCCCAATACCATTCCGGCAGCATAACTTTCCTATAGACAAAAGATGACCAAGTGAAGACCCAAGACATCCTTTTATAATTTGTGAAGACCCTTCCAGAAGCTTCAAGAAACTTGTTGTGACCTTTTCACACATCGCCCCATCGCCAATGGGGACCCCCAGTAGTCTGCTTGTTTTTAGGGTTTTGTCTCCTTGCAACAGTTTCGTGAGATCACCTTGTTAAGAGTTTCAAGTCAGTCTGCCGAAAGTTACCCGAGCCAAGTCAGTAATCCATGCTTGAATCAGTGCGTAGACGTCATGGAAGCCTTCAGAAGGCCCAGGAAACGAAGATCGCCTGTGAATTCGGCCAATTCTGAGACTTCCTACTTTTTAGGAAATTTTTTTTCGCTTTTTCATTTTTGGCATTTTTGGACGAACGAGGTTCCCTATTTTTAGGGTTTTGCTTTTTCTATTTTTGGAAAGTTTCTATATTTGGAAAGGTCTCGAATTCCAAAAATCCACTCAGAAGTTCAAAAAAATCGAAAAATCACTCAGAAAATCAAAGAGAAAATTGGAAAATCATTGAAAAATCTGGAAAAACAAGGTAAAAAGCATGAGAAAAAGTATCAAAAGCATGAAAAATCAGACCAAAAAGTATCAGATTCTGGAAAAAATCAGTCAAAACCAGTCAGATCTGAAGCACAAAATCACAGAAAATCAACTCAAAAAAGATGAAATTCATTAGAAATTTGGTTAAGTCTGAAATTCACCATGAAGGAGGTCCTTGAAATGTGGGACGGAAGGAAAGTATGAATGTCTGGAAGTCTTCAAAGTCCGCCCAGCATTCAAGAAGGAACGTCCAAACTAAGATGAAGTCCGCCATGCTTGTCCTAACCTCCTCCAAAGTCCGCCATGCACTTGAGGGGAAGTGGCAAGAGGTCAAGGAAGTCCGCCAGCCTCAAGAAGGAAGTGCCAAGACCTTCCAAAGTCCGCCATGCATGATGCCAAAACCTTCTAAAGTCCGCCATACACTTGCCAAGGGGTTGGAAAGTCCGCCTAGGCACAAGGGAAAGAGAAAAATAAAAAATTTCACTGACTAATGGTGCCTAGTAAGGAAAATTTCGAAAATTTGCTAAGTGTAAGGGCCTAAAAAGGTGGAGAATTATTTCCAAAGGATAAAGTGTTAAGGCAAGTGCTAAAATCTTTGGAAGTCCGCCATGTTCAAAGAAGGAATGTCCAAGACCATAGAAAGTCCGCCCTCACCTTGTCCAAATGCTTGGAAAGTCTGCCATGGTCTGTGAAGAGAGAAAATTACGGTTTTTGCTAAGTGTTTGATGCCTAGTCAAGAGAAATTCGAAAATTTGCCTAAGTATAGAGGCTTAAAGGACAAAAAATTGAGAGTTTTGGGCTAAGTATCATGGCATTTTCAAGAGGTTAAGTGCTAAGTTTGAAAGGACAAGTGCTAAAGAAATTAGGCTATGGCAAAGAATAAAAATGAAGTGTGCCTAGCATTAAAATGGAAGAGAAATCAAATTGCCTAAGTATGGATGTCTGGAGAAAATGTTAACTTTGGCCAGAGAAAAATGCACAAGGCAGGGAGAAAGGAAGGATCGCCCTTGGCCAGAAGGAATAAGAATTTGTCAAGTGTCAAGGAAATTCGCCTGATGAAGACATCCAGACAGGGATTTTGCCTAGAAAAATTCGACCGAGCAAGAGAAAATTTGACTTTGGCAGAAGAAAATAGGCTCAGTACAATTAAAAGCTTGCCATGGCAAAGAAAAATAGGGATCTAGCATAACCATCACTGAAAGCCCTCTGTTTGATCTTGAATCTAGTGTTATCTGTTGATCCTGAGATGTTGCAGACACATTCACTGCGGAGCTGGATCCAAACTGAAAAGAAGTGCCTGGGAGACATGATGATGAAAAGCTGAGTTTAGGGCTTCAAAAGAATGGGCACATTTTCCAAGAAAAGGCTCTTTTGCTAATGCCTTGGTGAATTTTCAAACTTCGTTCTTCAGCCTTTTGAAATGACCTCTCGTGCTTTGATCTGGATTTCTCGTTGATCGGAGAGTCAGATGATTTCGCTTGATGTCTCATCAGGTACCCAGCTCTGTTCTGTCAAAAATGACTGACTTCAGAAAACCTGGATCTCAATTTAGGGTTCCTTTATTCAAGGGCGCCCCTCCTTGAAAAGGGCGCTTTTGTCTTTTGGCCTGATCATCTTCATCTGAAAAGTTGCCTACTTTGATCTGGATTATCCGTTGAATGCTCTGTCAGATGTTGGTGCTTGCAGTTGCGTTTCCGAGATCTACTTGGGCTGAGAAGATTATCCTGGGAAGCCTTTTGTCATTTATCAGCATCTAGAGGTCAAAAAAGAAGGGCGCCTTTCTTTTGGAAAGGCTCTTTTTTCTTAGAACTTCGCCGTTAACTGTGGTTTCCTGATAATTCCTCAACTGCCTCTTTTTGCTTCGTCAACAACTGCTTGTGATCTATTCCTCAGATGATTTATCTGTTTGTTTCATTGTCGCGCCAGCAGGCAAATGTCAAGAATGAATGCCTTGGATGATCTGGGTGACTTCATTTGGCCTTAAAAGATCATGGGCGCCCCTGCTTGAAAAAGGCTCTTTTCAACATGTGAACAATCTCTCCTTCGTAACATTTCCAGAGTTAGTCAAATTTTGACCTTTTTCACTTTCAGGAATCTCCTTCATCAAACAGCATCATTTTTGACCTTTTCCGCCATGGTTGTGTCGTTGAAGCTTTTGAAGCTTAGCTTTGCACGGTACTAGCCAATTTACCATTAATGGTGGAGCTCCTAACTTTGTTCCGAAAAATAGAAATAGACCCACGAGTAAAACATGTCTTTTGATGATTCGACTTGACCAATGTGATCGTGAAGCCTTTTAATCCTATCAAAATCATTTTCAATCATTTCTGGGAAGGTCCTATTTTCGGGGGTTTCCCTGAAAATAGGGGCGAAAAACCCTAATTTTCAAATTTTCAGAATTTTGCACATGTGTTCCTTGACATAAACCCACCAAGATTCTATGATTGGTTTGACCTAAAACTGACTCAACATGGCATTTTAACAAGATTTAGCTCAATTTATACAGAATGCCAAAAATTTATTTTGGGTACAACAAGGTGATAGCATATGGTCAGAGGATCATTAGGAGTAAACTGAACTGAAATTACAATTCATCTGCTGATGCAGGCATCCACAAGCAGTGGGGATACTCCACTTATTCAGTGGGTGAGATTATTACATTATTAAAGGCGGCAAGCCAACCATTTGAATCCTCACTTCCACTTATTAACGTGGGGGGAATACAGTCCACACAACCACTTATTTAGTGGGGGGAAACTTACAATTAAGAAAAGATGATTATTTAAACTCAACCACTCAATCGTGGGAGTATGAAATTTAAACTAATTGCAGCAAATAAAATAAATAGCTGTTAGTACTACTAATCAACTTTACAATGAATTAAACAGCTGCAAATAAGAAAGATATGCTTCCAAATCAATCAATGGTTAGAGTAACACTTCCTCTAACTGTTACAATACAATAATGATATAGAAATGAAGCTCAAACCAGCATTATATAAAAAACTAACAAGTCTGATCAGAAATAGAGAATACAGAAAATCAGACCAGCAAACTGTACATCAATTAAATGCATATAACTTTATCAATTTACCTCCAAATTGAGTGAAATCAATTGCAATGAACCTTTGGAGGATAGGCGCCCATGTCATGATGATGAAACATCTTCAAAAAGCAACCATTAATTTACTTGCACAATTCCCAATGCTCCCAACATGGTATGGCCCTTAGCAAGGGCAATTTTGCAAGAATAAAAATAAATACTTTGAAATAAATTCTGATCTTCTATGGAAAGGGGTGCCCATGTGCTAGGAATCCATATCTTCAATACCCAGAAGCATATTAAAATCGTACAAAGAGCTGTTAATGAAAATCACTTTCAGCCATGAATGAATCAGCAAGCTCAAAAACTGAAAAATACTTCAAATTCTCCAACAATGAAGCTCAATGTGCACTTTTGAATGAAGCACTCTCAATCCACCATCTAGGGAACCATAGTTTCAGGCCCGAAGAATGGAGACAAATTGCTAAGCTTTCCCTTAGTCAGATTCTGGATTTCAAACTAGTAGCATAACTTTACAGTATTTCCAAAGATAATCAGCTCTTCAAACAGCAACAATATATAAGCTTCAATTGACAAATGAAGCAACAAGAGACTCTTCAAATTCCAAGAAGTTGAATCACTTCAACTTCCAAAAGGAATGCCACTTTAAGCATTTCACTTTTTGAAATAATAAAATATTAATCAATCTCTTTTAGGCATCCAACTTCACTTTGCAACAATAAAGCATTTAATAATTCATTAAATGCACCATTGACCCCTTAATGACCCCCTTTTAAAAACAACATGAAGTGATTATTCCTAGGCGTGGGGGTACAACTGAGAAACATAAAATGACTAAGTATAAAACTTAATCCATGGAGATAACCAAAGCCAAACTGAAACTGAAGGATAGCAAAATGACTTGAGCTGAATTGCTGATGATGCTACTGCCAAAATTAGACTTACTAAAAATAGCCAACTGCTATAAATAGTAAGTTCACATCAAAACAACAGAAAGCCAAACTGAACATTGAACTGCTGCTAGATAGATACTGTCAAAAGATAGACTTGCGAAAAATAGCGAACTGCTATAAATAGTAAGTCTACACAACAACCTCAGAACGCCAACTGAGCAGTATTTGAGAGAGAAAACCTTAATTTTCCACCTCAGCTTAGCCTACGGATTTATGAAAATAGGCTAAATCCAAATGAAGAGCGTATGGCCAAAATGGGGACATTACAGTCCGCCCTTCCCAAAATTGCTTGTTCTCAAACAATTCCAATGCCAACCTGAAATCACCATACTGAAGCAAACTGAAACTGAAACTGAATGTGATCCCTGGGTCCCAAATCAACCTAGGTGAAAGATAACACCTACTGATGTAAGCATTGCACTATTGGATGCCAACAAAAGAAATCACCAGATTAAAATTAAACTGAAACATCATGGGAATAAATTCTAGAAGACCATCATTGGCTTCATCATCTTCAACTGTGGAATAGAAAACCCAAGTGATACCAGGATTCCAAAACTTTCTCAGGAACACTGTTCCTCTAATCCGTTGCGCTACTCTGATTAAAACAACTGAATACTCAAAGTGGATCAACATGTCACGATCCACAAAAGACAATGCGCCAAAAATGTTAGTGCCTGGGTCCCATATTAGTCTGTAGGACTTCTAAATCTTGCTATCATAATTCTGATCAGCAACAAAAATATTTTCAAACATGCTTCTAAACCAATGCCAAACCAAGAGCAACGCTCCACACTCCATCCCTATCCAAGAGGATGCACAATGCTTCCTTTGAAGCAAACTGATTTCACTGAAAGAACTCCAAGAAATATTCACATGTTTCACATCAAGAGTCTCAATTTGACAAATCAAATCAGCTAATAACTCGCTGTCCCAAAAAGTAATTTATGAGTTGGTACCACAAAATTCACTGTCAACCATCAATGAACAACCCATACCTGAACTTTGACCATACTGAATCATTCCCTTGCTCATTTGTGATAGAAATTCAGTCCAAATAAGAGGTGGAGAGGCTTGTAAATGAAGTAACCAACTTCCTAAGAGGTCTGAAATAATCATCTTGAGATCTGATTTTTGGAAAATCAGCATCCAAGAAGACAAGCAATAGCTGCAACATAAGAATCTTTTATCAAAATGAGCATCACTGCTCATGAACCAAGCTGGTGGCACCTTTAGCAAAAAACCCCATGCCACCACAAACCAACTTCTGATCATAATTCCTTCCCAGAACACCAATTTGTGATAAAAAATAAATAACCAATGACATAGAAAGAAGGAAGCAACAAACATAAAACATAATTTTTGACACTTATCTCTCCATCCAACCTTCTTTTTATGCATTCTATTCTTCATAAGAAAATACTTGAGATCCCAAATACTAATTTGCAATTGAAGACATTTTCCAACACAAAAGCAAATGGTCACAACTACATTCTGAATATTATATGTTGGTCTATCTACTTTGAAATTACCTTCTTCCCAAGTAATGCCAGGATCCCAAACTAACAACCATGAAGAACCACTTCTCAAACTGATAACTGCTCTCACACGAATCCTTTGATTCACTTGTTCCATCTGCAATGCCACTTCTTGAAATTCCAAGAAGTATTCAACCAACCTTTGTTCATTGAAGAAATCAAATCTAGAATCTTGTGATATGACTTGCCGGAAAGATTCCATGAATCCTTCATCAAATACAATTCTGAAATCTATCACTCTAAGAGAAGATGGTGATGAACTAAAATCTGATATGAGCCTCACAAGCATCCTCATCAAAAAATAAATTAAACCTTCATCAACAAACCCATCAACTCTTTGTTGATGAACAATAAGAATGCCTTCATTTCTTTGTGTTTCAAGAGTTACCAATTCTTGCCGAGTGGATGCACTAGGAGCAGCAGTAGATTCAACTTCATGCAACTCACGTATCAACTCTCCAATGCTGAAAGACAAACTCGAATCCCCTTCTTCGGTAATCTCTGAAGCAATTTCTTCATCATTTTCAAAAAGAGGATTTACATAAACCTTACTGACACCTTCTTCATACAAGAGATTGTCAAAAGCTTGAAAAACTTGAGAATTTGAATGCTTTGGTCTCTTAGGACAGCATTCCAAATCATATGTTTCTTGTATGAGATCAAGCTCATCAAGAATTTCTTGAAGCTCCTCTGCTCTTCTATTGTTTTCTTGCTCCCATGAAAATTGAACAGTAGAAATCTGATTCTCTGCTTCAGTTAGAGTCTCATGCACTTCTTGCAACTTTGCTTTGGTAAGCTCATTCCACTCCAATGCCTTGTCAACAATATTGGCCACTATGTCTTTGTCACGAAGGATGTGCAAAAGACTAGATTTGATTTCCTCCAAGGTAAATTTCATAGACTTCATGTCATCAATAGAAATGCAACAAACAACTTCTCCCTTAGGCACATCATAAATCAACTGTTCAACATGTCTATGAATTCTATCAAGATTTGACAAAATTTGAATTCCATTATCAGCAATGTGTGAACTTGAGCTGCAATCTTCATATGCTAACTGAGATGATGTAGAACCACTTTGATGGATAAAGATTTCAAAAATGGTTTGAGCTGTACTCCTCAACTTGTCTCGCATGTGATGAACACTCTTCATCATTCCATCCATAGTGCCTTCCAATTCCTTAGCTTTTTGCCTTAGCTTGATTTCAGGCAAAGAGAAATCTGCCTTATAACTACTAGAAGCTTCCTCTTCCATGTTGTCTTCTACACATGATTCAAAAGAATTGATCAAATCAGCTTTGAAGTAGGAAGAGACTTCAACTTTCTCTTTCTTTTTCTCCTTCTTGACTTGATTTTCAAACAAGCATTCTCTGGAATTGTGAAGAAGCAAATTGCTGATTGAACACATATCTTCAACTATCCGAACTTCTTCCTCATTTGGATCAGCACTTATGGCCTCTTCATGCATCTCTGTTTCAACTTTTGTTTCCAAAAGTTCTTTCTTTGAATTTTCAACATGAGGCTTCTTAACACAAGTCAACTCACTGTTCTCCTTTGTAGAAAACAAGAGTACTTCGCTAATCGTCAAGGCTTCCATTGACATATTACATTCTTCTACAAAATGCTTCGATAAGTGCAAATTTGTGGATACCCCTTGAACTTTTGCAATGTCTTCAAACAGATTCCAACTTTCATCCTCTTCAGCTTCAGATATCTCTTCTCTATTTTCAACAGTCTTCTTCAAAAGTGGTTTCAACTTATCTTCACATTGACTGAAAATTTCTTTAATTAACAAATCAGCAGTGGGAGAAATCTGCTCTTCACGTTTATAAGCATCCAAGAGAAGAGTTTGGACACTTTCAGGAAGACTATCAGCTTCTTTAATTGTAGAGATTAGAACATTCATGACAGCTACAAACACATCCTCTTCTTGCTCACTCCAAGTCGAAGTGAAGAGATAATTAAATAGATGGTAAATCTGATTTTCCATCTCCAATTTTATCAGAAGGATGCAAGTTCTTACTTCTGAAAATATTTTTAAAACAACTCTTCGAGAAAACAATCCACTCCCAGTTTCATCCAAATCCTGGAAACTATCCACTATCATATTTAATACGATCTTCATAGTTTCATCATCATAGGGCAAATGGGGATTTACAATTCTTATTATCTCCATGAAACAAGAAGAAATCAGCAGCTTGGTGTCTTCATCAGGATGCCTCAACCAATAGGGCTGATTCAAGGAATTCACTGCAGGAGCTAGTGCCAACTCCATTTTCTCTGAAGGTGATGGCTTCACTTGTCTCAAACATTGCTCTAGCAAATGAAGAATGTTCTCTTCATTTTCTCTTGACTGAAATTCTTTGTCAAGTCTCTTTCCAGCCATATACAGTGCCTCTGCCAGTTTCATCTCTTCTTCATTAGCCATGCCCAATTGCCAACTTCTGGATACCACAAGGAGTTGAACTAGAATCTACTCTAACTTTTGATGTAGTACCAGAGATATCTGTCACTCAACTGCCTAAACATGAAGCACTGATCCACAGAATGGCAAGATCTTCTGCTCTGATACCACTGAAATATTCCCCCTTAATATTTTCCCAAAATTCAATACACAAACCAACAACAAGTCACTGATTAGCGTTAGCTCCAAAAGCAAATCAGTATGGAAGTAACTCTAACCAAGAATGTTCACCTGGTTAGAGGATCATTAGGAGTAAACTGAACTGAAATTACAATTCATCTGCTGATGCAGGCATCCACAAGCAGTGGGGATACTCCACTTATTCAGTGGGTGAGATTATTACATTATTAAAGGCAGCAAGCCAGCCATTTGAATCCTTACTTCCACTTATTAACGTGGGGGGAATACAGTCCACACAACCACTTATTTAGTGGGGGGAAACTTACAATTAAGAAAAGATGATTATTTAAACTCAACCACTCAATCGTGGGAGTATGAAATTTAAACTAATTGCAGCAAATAAAATAAATAGCTGTTAGTACTACTAATCAACTTTACAATGAATTAAACAGCTGCAAATAAGAAAGATATGCTTCCAAATCAATCAATGGTTAGAGTAACACTTCCTCTAACTCTTACAATACAATAATGATATAGAAATGAAGCTCAAACCAGCATTATATCAAAAACTAACAAGTCTGATCAGAAATAGAGAATACAGAAAATCAGACCAGCAAACTGTACATCAATGAAATGCACATAACTTTATCAATTTACCTCCAAATTGAGTGAAATCAATTGCAATGAACCTTTGGAGGATAGGCCCCATGTCATGATGATGAAACAGCTTCAAAAAGCAACCATTAATTTACTTGCACAATTCCCAATGCTCCCAACATGGTATGGCCCTTAGCAAGGGCGATTTTGCAAGAATAAAAATAAATACTTTGAAATAAATTCTGATCTTCTATGGAAAGGGGCGCCCATGTGCTAGGAATCCATATCTTCAATACCCAGAAGCATATTAAAATCGTACAAAGAGCTGTTAATGAAAATCACCTTCAGCCATGAATGAACCAGCAAGCTCAAAAACTGAAAAATACTTCAAATTCTCCAACAATGAAGCTCAATGTGCACTTCTGAATGAAGCACACTCTCAATCCACCATCTAGGGAACCATAGTTTCAGGCCCGAAGAATGGAGACAAATTGCTAAGCTTTCCCTTAGCCGGATTCTGGATTTCAAACCAGCAGCATAACTTTACAATATTTCCAAAGATAATCAGCTCTTTCAAACAGCAGCAATATATAAGCTTCAATTGGCAAATGAAGCAACAAGAGACTCTTCAAATTCCAAGAAGTTGAATCACTTCAACTTCTAAAAGGAATGCCACTTTAAGCATTTCACTTTTTGAAATAATAAAATATTAATCAACCTCTTTTAGGCATCCAACTTCACTTTGCAACAATAAAGCATTTAATAATTCATTAAATGCACCATTGACCCCTTAATGACCCCCTTTTAAAAACAATATGAAGTGATCATTCCTAGGCGTGGGGGTACAACTGAGAAACATAAAAATGACTAAGTATAAAACTTAATCCATGGAGATAACCAAAGCCAAACTGAAACTGAAGGATAGCAAAATGACTTGAGCTGAATTGCTGATGATGCTACTGCCAAAATTAGACTTACTAAAAATAGCCAACTGCTATAAATAGTAAGTTCACATCAAAACAACAGAAAGCCAAACTGAACATTGAACTGCAAAGGATTGAATTGCTGCTAGACAGATATTGTCAAAAGATAGACTTGCTAAAAATAGCGAACTGCTATAAATAGTAAGTCTACACAACAACCTCAGAACGCCAACTAAGCAGTATCTGAGAGAGGAAACCCTAATTTTCCACCTCAGCTTAGCCTACGGATTTCCGGAAATAGGCTAAATCCAAATGAAGAGCGTATGGCCAAAATGGGGACATTACACTAGTCAGCAGTTTTATGTTTCTCATCTTCACTTTGGACTGTGCAAATTGCTTCATCAACAACAGCTCCTCATGAGCATATTAATTCATTGAAAACATGGCCTTTAAGCCTACAACTCCATTAGTTTGTATCTTTAGCGTCTCCAAAACAAGGAACTTCATTGAGCTTGAGGGAACAGGTTCTTGAAATGAAGATGAGAGCCACAACTTCTACAAGATCTCATCATAATGCATGAGAACCACTGGTGCTGAAATGCCTGGACTTGTCGTTTACAAATATGAATAGTACATCACAAACAAACCTGCGCACAAACCAAACTTAGTGCAACCAACTTCTTACTATGTCATATCTTTAGTTATTGAAGTGCTAATTGGGATATTTCTAGTCAAGCATCTTCAAATGTATGGAAAACAAATATGCCTCTTTTCGTTTTTGCAAAAGCTTCATGTAATGTCCCCGATCGGGAACCCTAGGAAAGTATGCTATTTTTTGTATTTTTCAATTATATAATACTAAAGTGAAATGTAAAATAATGTAAACTCTATGCTTATAGTTATTGTGATCAGCAGTAAATTCTTAGAAAATTCAACATCTATCAATAACTGATTGACAAATAATATCAATTAAATATAACTTCAAATCTGCCCTAGGGATGATACTGATGGTAATTATTTAAAACTTTGGAATACTAAATAAATAAGTAGATCTGGGTGGCTAGATAAACCCTTAATCATCAATAATTAAATGAGCGAATAGTCAAAGATTATAAACCCAAGAAACTCCAAATTCAGGAGGCAATATTAGATCTGATTTTTAGCAGCAATTTATGTCAAACCCAACAATAATGAGATCAAAACAAGTCCCCAATTTGGCATTCCACCAAACAACAATTAAATACAAAGCCAGTTATGACAAGAGATGACATAAAATTAGGGCAGGGAACAGCAGCAATTAATCAATTTATAATAAGCCAACTTATAGGTGACCGTACAACTTGTACAGTGAACCAAAAATATTACAAAATGTTTTTGAATTGCTATATGGAAGTTAAAAATTAGGTGCAGGGCTGGAAATAGCTGAAAGCCACAAGATATGGTTTTGATAATGTTGATAAGAGCTGGAAATAGTTTGAAAACCCTAGGTGTAATAGTACAACTATTGAAAGGAAGGTACAATAGCAGCTTGGAGGCCGTACGATTGGTGTTAGGGCCGCCAATAGGGCTGAAAATGATGTTAAAACAAGGTGCAACACTAAACCTTTGAGGCACAGCCAATATGGGATGGAAATCTTCAACGAATATGCTGATATGTTTTAGAAACCTTGCAAAAATTGCTGATTTGCTGATGTAGGGCAGATTGCTTGCAAAATGAGCCAAACACTTGCAACAATAAGGACAAATGCAATCCTTGAATAGAATCACCACAAATAGATGTGAAGGTTTTGTCCCCAAATCCAAAATTGAATCAAAAAGGGTTTTCGTCTCACAATTTGCCAACCAAGGGTTTTTTTTCTTGAGTGTTCAAATTTGAAAGTTTGAATTCAATAATGAGAAGAAGGGATAATCAATCTGGGTGCTTGCCTTTCTTATATAGGCGCTTCACTTTGGGCCCTTTAATAATTCACTTTTCCCTCTAAGTGAAAATAAAGATAGTACTTTTTAACTAAATAAATACATAAGCCTCATAATGTCTTATTTAGATGGCATTTAATAACGAGACTTAGATTGCCCTTTTAAACAATGGTTGAGCCCAAGTTATAATTTATTTCCCTTATTATGTCCCTTAGCCTAGGGGAAATAGAGATATACTATGGGTTTTCAACCAACATCTTTAATCTTGAGAAGTGATGGCATTTCAAATAACCAATATAAATCTTCTGGACTGTTTTGACCTTAGCACAAACTTGGCGATTTGAGTTGAACGTAGATAAAGAATTTTTCTTCTATTGGAGAGGTATTCCGCACCACATTATATAGAACCCTAATCCAACCAATTTCTCTCAACTAGCTCACAGGTTGCTATTCTATATTGTTGACAGAAATTGTACTACTCATATCTTGTTTAACTCAAAATAAAACTAGGAACTAATTTAATCTAACTAATAGTTTTTTAACACGGATTTTCCATTGATCAAAGTGTTGGCGTAACAACTAGCACCTCTAGAGTAAGAGTTGGTACGGACAGCTATGCACACTACGCAATGAGTGCTCTTCAAATTAGGAGGGGAAGCTCCCTTGTTGTGCTTGACAAAAATACCTGCAAAGGGAAATAAACTAAACTAATTCCTGTCTTTTTGTTTCAGCTGTAAAGGTACAAGGCTTTCTTGAAAACTATATACGTTGCAGCTGAGAATTTTCTCTGGTTTCGCAGATTCACTAACTACAACTAAACTTAATAACTTAAATTCTATCCGGTTCCCTCAATAAAACAGAGCATGAGGAAACGGAGCAAGGTTTTGACTATCAGACGATAAACGGATTCAGATTCTCTACTTGAAGGCAAGGTGGCGCAACTATTATCTCAATCTGAACGAGTTTATTAGGCACAAAACAGATTTAAGAATTTACTATGATAATCTCCTGAAACCCTATGTGGCATAACGCTTGATCATAATAGCAAAGTCTCACAAAACAGATTTATCATCACAATCTCATGAAACCCTATATGGCATAACAATTGATCGTAATGATAAAGATGCACAAAACAGATTTATCTAAACTATGGAAAGAATTCACCATCACAATCGCATGAAACCCTATGTGGCATAACAATTAATCGTAATAGTGAAGACACATGAACAAATACCAAAAGAGCAATATTGAGGGCAAGGTAGGTGCAGCATATATTTCTCTCTCAAGCAAAAGTTATTTACAAATGAGCAAAAGCTCTTATTTATATACATCAAGGTGTAGGGAACCCTAAAATCACCTTGAGTCATCTACAGTCTTGCAATGCATGCAAGATTCGCTGCCAAACCCTAATGAAGTAAACTATACAATTAACTGGAAAGCTACCATTAGTTAACCGAAACATCTAATCTAAAAATGGACAATTGTGCGAGCATGCACGTCCTTATTGAAAGTGAGTTAACTGGAAGACTACCATCAATTAACGTAAAACCCTAAATAAAACTCCAAGTGTGTAAAGCTGATCTCAGAATAGATATGCATGAGGTGAGACAGCCAGTTAACTTGAAAGGGTAACACCAAGTTAACTCCTGTATATAATGTCTATCCTGAGAGGTGAGAACTGAAGTCTACTGGTCGTGATCTCGAGCAACCAATCCCTCAATGAGATTGTTAACTGTATCACTATTTGGAGCTATGAGACTTTGTCGAAGAATGCTATGTCGATGCAGCATATCTTCACCAGCTGTGATTTGAGACTGAAGTTTGCCCCTACTCCTCGTCGCCTCATCGAACAATGCTGACATGACTGTAAGTTGAGTAACCTCACAGCCAACGGTCTCCCCACTGAAAATGGTATGAATGATTGCCTGAAGCTCTGACTGAACATCGGTAAGCTCAACATAGGCACCACCCTCGATCTGATAACGACACGGTAAGCGAGATACTAGAGTCCTCACAAACCGGAGTGCACTAGTGACGTGCTCTCTACTCTCAGCCAACTTTGATGCCAAAGTCTCTTCTATCTTTACTCTGAAAACCAATTGTGTTTTCCAAGAGTAGATAGCTTCTCTGTCCTCTGCATCTGTGACTGCATCGTACGCCACACAGGTGAGCAATCATAATCTCATCCCTGGGTTTGTTAATTGCCATATCTCGTTCCTCATCTTGGAGACGAATACGGAGCTCTCGTGCATTGTACGGCAACTAATATAACTCTGTGAGCATAGTACGGCCTCTAGCAACAAACTCCTCCCATTCATCCAAACACTTGCCATATGCAACCAAATGATTAAGTTGACTTTGTTCTGCTAGAGGCTCAAGCATCGGTGGGAGTGTGTTAATGGCATCGGGTCTATGCACAAGGCTAGAAATGTACTGACGAAGCTGTCTGATTTCAGCCTTGAGGGCTGCCTTATCCTCTCCGTCCTTCAGTATTCTATTCCTGGCACTGTCTGTAGCAACTTGTAGGAGATCAACCTGAGTTTGACGTGTGCTACGACCAAGGTTGACTGTGATAACCTCAAAATCCTGAGATTCCAACTCAGCCAAGTTCTTCCCCTGTGGAGGTACAGCAGTCTCAACGACAATCTCCATATCAGTGTTTCTCTCTACGTGGACCATATTCTTAACTCTCTTGTCTAGCGCATCTTGGTAAATGTCATCAAAATCAGAATGATTAAGAACATAAGATGGCTGCCTCCTCTTCCTTCCTAGATGAGCTTCGATCCAAGATTGATCTCGGCTAATGCTACTAGAAGGGTCGGTACTAGCAACAGGAGGTACTGACGAGAGTGAATGTGTAGAGGACCCACTGCGAGGTGGAGAGTCTAAATCCAATTCAATGTGAATTGGGACTGGTGACGGCTCTGAAACTGATGTAGGAACTTGAGGCTGAACCTCAGGCATTGGCGGATTCTGAACTGATCTCTGAACTGGCTTTGTGACCGGGTGTCTGTCAGGCTCCGTGTGTGTAACAGTGGCAAGCGCCTTGCCCTTTGAATTGTTTGGCGCTTGACCTTTCATAGGAGGATTACTCCTTTTCTTTTGTTTAGGTTTTGACGAGGAAGGTAACGAAGGATTCACCACTACTGGCGGCTCTGCTCTAGGGACACTTACCCTCCTTGTCTTCTTGCTGTCGAGGTAAAGTATACTGTTTTGAATAACTCTACTTGACCTCTCCTTGACCGTTGCGTATTCCTTGGCGTACCAATCAACTGCTGGCAACGGTTGTGTATCAACCTGCTCTCTGAAAAACTGAGGAAGAACCTCTCCCTCATCATCTGATAAACCTCCCACATCTTTTGACAAGAAAACAGAAATCTGTGAGAGAGAGAAGTGGCCATAACTGCGTCTGCGAACCTCAAAGTCATCTGCACAATTTGCCCAGTAATCCTCCATAGAAGGCTCGTGATATGTACCTCCAGCAAGGCGAGTTGTGTAGTGACCTGAAAGATCATAGGCACGTGTTTCAACAAGATACTTAAGATGATATTTCTCAAGTTCTTGCCCTGCAATCTTGGCATCAATTGCCGACTTGCACCAATACATTCCAAACTGAAAAGGAAAGTTGAGAGATGGTCTATGCCTGTGGCGTAGAAGACGATGAACATCATGCATCTGTCTTAGGAACTCTTGAAAGATTGTTTTTATCCGGCGATAACGTGGAAGTATAGCTGGATTTCCTGTGAAGCCGTAAACTCGGATGTAGGTGTATGTTGGGAATTGAATAAACCAATCCGCCCATCCATCCATCGCTGCCCTAGCAACTGCCGAGATACGAACATGCAACTCCCGGTCCAAGTTCCTCACTGTATAAGTTAGAAAAGCCTCGTGAACACGCTTGAAATGACGCTCAGCTCTGGTGAACTCAAGCTGATCATAATACTGATAAACCTTCTGAACACTGAGGATGCCCACGGTGTTTAACTCGTGAACTCCACCCTCAAAAAGCGATCAAGTACACGAGATATGAATACATGTGAAACTCATGGGCACCAGGGAAACCGTGATCCGCCTGCGGGAGAATATCACGATGGCTGATGCCCACCATAATGCTCCCCGCACCGCATAATGCTCCTGCCCAGAAATGATGCGACCAATAATGTAATACATCCAAGGCTGGAAAACATTCACATGTGCTTGACCTGAGACACGATTCAGGAGTGTGATTAGAATCGCGTACTCATCCTTGTATTCACCACGACCCACATTGTTTGGCTATCTGTTCTTTGCTTGTTTTAACCATCTTTCTGCCATCTTCTTCTGACATTTGTCCACATCAGCATCAAATTCCTGCGCACACTGCTCCATAGAAACAACTAGACTGTTCTAGTGTTGAGGAATGCCAAAACTCCTTTCGATGTCCAAAGGCTTGAGACTGCAAATGACCCGTCCGTCAACTGACACTATCTCACAAGTAGTAGAATTGTAATGCTTAATACAAGCCATCACGAATTCAACACAGTGAACGGAGATAGGTATGGAAGCGGCCTCTAGTAAACCAGACTGCTCAATATTTTGAATGATTGAACTTCTGATCTTGACCGGATCTAGCACTGCCTCTGGCAACACTTTATGAAGATCTGTCTCAACCAACCTGAGGAAGTCATGAGTAAGGACTGTTTTGGTCCTGTATTCGAGCTGAGTGAACTACATTTTGGAAAACTCGCCTGTTGACTGTGAACTTGACTATGTTCTGACAAGATTTCTAGAAGCTAAAAATAGCCTGCGAAAGTTAAAAATAGCCTTTCGAAGAATTATTTTCAGCGAAAAATCTGAGATATGGGTTTTGTCTAGAAAAGGATTCTAAGACAACCCAGAATGTCAGTTTTGCGAAAATTCAACTTCTATTTGATCGTACAAAGACTTTTCACTTGAGAAAATTAGTAACTCAAGAACGACTGTTCCGAAGTTAAAAATTCATGAAAAATCAAACGCACAATTTCAACTCGAGGAAATTATATGAGAATGATCCAGATACTGAGACCTGTAGAATTCGCCAATTTCAGGAACATGCAAAATAGAATTTGAGAGAAATCTGAGATTGAAGGATGAAAAAGACGTTTTTATATGTTCTTCTTTTGTGAAAATCGCCTTAGATTTCTTCAAATTGCTGACAATTGTGAACTTTATCCTGCAAAAAGATATGTTAGGTAAAATCGCCTCTGGAAATTGATGAAGATTTTGCCTTTGATCTGGAAGAATTTGCCTTTGTTTGAAAAACCACGAATTTTCCTCTTGAAATTTGCGCCTTTGTTCTGGATGTTGTACCCCAAAATTAAAATTTTTGTTACACTTAGACATTTTGAAGAAACGAATAAAATTTTGTTAAATCAGTCAAAAAGGTCAAAATTTGGGTGTGCATGTCTTGCATGGAGGGTTAAAACACAAATTTTTCAATTTCTGACGATCTGGGTCTGCTAAGAGCAGCTTAACCTACAAAACCCAGATCTCAGTTTTTCATCCCTAAATTTTAGGCTGCTATTTTAAAAAATTTTCTCGAAATAGTAAAGTTTTTCTAGGTTTTACTGGGTTTCTTTCGAAGCGGATCTTGGCAAAATTTTCTAAAATAGAAAGTTGGTCCGATAGGGTCCGAACTGATTTTGATTAGCTCAAAATATGTCCGTATCAGGTTGGTGCGATGATTCTTAAAATAATCAGTTTTGCCCTACTGGGTCTATTCAGCTTTTTCAGAAGCATATCTGGAGCTCCGAGATCATCAATGGAGGTCATCCGACTGCCAGGCGTCAATTTCAGCATTCAAATTTCCGGCAGAAGGTGAAACGATGAACATGCACGAGGAACGAGGAAGAAAATTGAAAAGTCTTGAAAATTTTCTAACACTGCTGAGTTTGGGCGCCCCTGTTGAAGAAAGGCGCCCATCTTTTCAGGGCATCAAATGTCAGAATTAGGGTTTGCGCCCCCAGTCAATGTTGTTCAATTCTCTGCCAGCTTCGCAGTGGATTCAGCGGCAAGGTCATCAGGCGATTCAATCATCCGGAATTCAGCGCCGAACGGGAGGTTTCAAACTGAAGTCAACATGAAGAATTTGGAAAAGATTACAAAATTGACTAAGTGTTGAGAAAATGGGCGCCCCAGTTGAAGAAAGGCGCCCAAGCTTTCAGGAGGCCAAACGGATGAATTTGCAGATAAGGCTCTAACGTGTTTTTGTCTCGGTTGATCCAGCTTTCCAGCAAGACACTCGGCACGTCAATCGGAGTTCGCAGTCACCAGATACGAAGAGCTAAAAGTGGGGTCCGACAAAGGCTGAGAACCAAAATTCAGAAGCAAACACAGAAAATCAAAAAAATAAAACTAACTCTGGTGAAAGTGGGCGCCCCCCTTGAAGAAGGGCGCCCAAACTTTAAAGCCTTCAGATGATGGAATTTGCAGAAGTAGCGTCCAAGAGTGCCTCACCAAAATCAGTCTGGCTATTCAACGGAACCTTCAGACAGTCAGTCGGATCAGCGTTGCTCCCGGAATCGAGGATTCATCAGAAAATCAAAGGGAGAATGAAGAACTTGGAAATCAAGAAAAATGGCTAACACTGAAGAAGTTGGGAGCCCCTAGAAGGAAAAGCCTCCCGTGACTTCGGAGGTCAAAATCAAGTTTTTAGCAGGAGGTGCCTCCAGAACGTCTTTTTCAGAATCAGTCAGGCTTCGCCGTGAATCACTCAGCTCGTCTGTTGGGTTGATCTATCAACGGGAAATCAGTGGCGAAGTGGCATGTTAAAATTGAGAAAAGTTGAAAAAGTTGAAATTTTGACTAAGTCTGGTGAAGTTGAGCGCCTCTCTTGAAGAAAGGCGCCCAAATTTCCATGCCTTAGAAGTTTTTTGGAGATTTTCAAGATTTTCAAATTTGTGAGAAGAAGAGGATGGCATCCAATTCAAGAAGCTGAGATTTAGGGTTTTGAAATAAAAGCAAAAAGAAAGCAAAACCTAAATCAGACCCTAAGTCTATTTAACACTTCTTTTCAATGTATTTTTTCATTATTTTTGCAGGTAGCATCCAGAGGAGAAAGTTGGAGCAGCAAGTTTGAAGAATTTTTGTGATTCAAGAATCCATAGTTGCTGGTTTTACATCAGATTTTTCAGACCAGCAAGCATAAACCCTTGCTTTTCCATTCTTTCTGTTCCAGAAGATCAAGTTTTTTAAGCAGAAGGCCAAGGCTTTCAATTTTTCAGTCATCTGGGTCTTTTTTCTGAAGAATTTTCAAGAAACTTCATCAAGTTGCAGCAAGTGCTTTTATCTTGCATGTCAGTGAAAACCTCAGTGCATTCATATTTCAGCCATCTGGGTCCTTTCCAATCAGTCTTCTGAAGAAAACCCATATCGCAGCTTTTTTCGAAAACCTAGGGTTGGCTGCTTTTTCGATCAAACGTCAGAGTTTTGCAATTTCAATCAACTGGGTCCATTTCTAATGATATTCTGAACAAAACCCAGATGCCAGCTTTTTTCAGGAAAAATTGAAGAAATTAGGGTTTGCTGCTTTTTCAGGCAAAATTCAAGATTTTCAAAAACGGACGATCTGGGTTGTCTTGCATTGATATTCTGAACAAAACCCATATCTCAGAAAAAATTCTCAAAAAATTCGTCCGTTGAAGCACAAAAATCAGCATTCTAAAAATAGAAATTGCACAAGACTTGTCTGAACTAAGGCGAGTTTACAGCCGTTCTTCAAGTTTTCTGAAATGGAGTACACTCCTAATGTTTTCAAGTCCGAATCAGCTCTCTTTCACAATTACATCAAAACAGCTGAGACAGACTTGCATCATGTCAAGCCGGTGTTCGATCTACATCCCTTGGAGGAGAGCAGGCAACACTTCAATCAAGAACCTGGTCATTCTGACTCCTCGCAGCAGCGTCTATTCCTATATCAGTTCGAGCCTTGAGTTCGTAATCGCTTGCATTAAGCATTACAACCCGGCTACTAGGGAGATCCAGTCAGCAGATGGTAGGTTGATTTGCAGTCTAAAGCCTGATATGGTCGAAAGGTGTTTTTCCATTCCCCCATGGCCTGAAAGCGTAACTCTTTCGAGGGATGAATGTGAAAAGATGTGGAATATGCATAAAGACAAAATACAGCAAAGAAGATTGCCTGAGATGGATGAAGAAAAACATAATACATTGCCCAAGAATGTAGGCAGTGGAGAGTTCAAGGACGAGTTGCCATCATCATCACTTTGCTCAAGCAGGGTCAGGTTCAGCAGATACCACAAGTTCCAACCTTGGATGTTTTATGCCATACCTCACATTATGAAGAAAACCGAGTTTTATGATTGGCCTACTTTGATTAGTGACTGCCTACATCAACAAATAACAGAATATTTCCAGTTTCATGTATTTCACATGGTGTCATATCTAGTCTACTTGGTGGCCTATCAAGGTCAATTCAGAGGATTGAACACCGAGGGATCTTTGAGCGTTCAACACATATATAATTATTATCCTCAGCTGGAGTTCACAAAGTCGTTGCACCACTACAAAAGGGTGAACGAGGCATTCTTGATGTACACGGTGCGTGACTTAGACAATGAATTGCACGTCCGCATATCTTCAGTTGCTAGGGCAGCAATGGCGGAATGGGCAGATTGGTTTATACAGTTTCCTACCTTTACCTATCTCAGGGTTTATGGTTATTCAGGTGCCCCGCTCATGTTGCCAAGGTATCCGTCAGACGAGGTCATCTTCATGGAATTCTTGAGGCAAGCTCACGGTGTTCATACAGTCTTGAGAAATAGAAAGAAACCCTCTCTTCACTTTCCATTAGGGTTGGGTATTTATACATGCAGGACTGCTACAGATGCCAAGACAATTGGAGAAGAGTTAGATAAATTTGGTCTGAAATCCTACAGTGAGAGGCGGTCATTTGATCCTCATGGTGTCTACGCTGGCCGGTTGGAGAAGAACTACAATCACATACCCGCACTTGAAGATTTTTGGGCTAACTGTGCAGATGAGTTTGAAGTGCGAAGGCGTAGCTACAGCAGGCTAACTCTCCATCAGATGAAAGATTGTTTAAATGAAGATATAGAAGGGCTCTCCGATGATGATGAAGATGTGCTTCTACCAATGTACACTCAGAAAAGAATCGAGGATCAGCCTCTTCCACAAGTTAATTGGGCAAACAAGGAATCTCTTTCAGTTGAAGATAGAACAAAACAAGTCGTGGAGTATAGTAAGGTTTTCTTAGTGCTTAAAAGGAAGAACTCTATTCCAGTAGCAGAGCCGCCAAGGATAATTCCCTCTTCTTCTACAGCACAGTCAAAAGGAAAGGGTAAAAGTCAGTCTCAAGATGGCATCAAAGGCAGTAGATCGAATAAAAATGTAAGAAGAAGGATGGATTTCTCAGGCATAGTCATACAGGAACAGCCTACAATTGATTCAGAAGTTCCTCTTGACAAGCCCATACCTCAGAATGAAGCAGAGGAGCCGCCTTCAACACATGTTCCTGTACCTTTGACGGGTTCGTCACCAATTCATATTGATCTTGATATCGAAGATGATGAAGAGATTGCAGCAGTACCTCCTGAGGAGTTAGTAAAGATACTACGGTGTCTTGGCTTGAGAACTCCTTAGGAAGGGTTAGGAGAAGGCCTTCATATCAAGTGAGTGTTGATGATCTCGATAACATTTATCAGGAACCTCCTAAGAAGAAGGCAAAGAAGCAAGTTCATTTTGATAGGAATCCTGATAACGAGATTGTCATAGAGACTGCAGTGCCCCCAGAAGATAAGAATAGGGATGAGGTGAACATGGATGATTTTGTCATGGTCAAGGCTAATCTCGGTAGAAATACCAGACATGCAGATTTGAGTCTCTTCAAAGTTGTATCTGAAAACCTTCATGAAAGAGTGCTAAAAGATGGAGAAGACAAGGCAGCCCTCAAGGCTGAAAATCAGCAGCTTAAGCTTTTCATTTCTAACCTTGCTCGTGGTTCTTCACAAGCAACTCAGTTGCTGCCCCAGGTCTTAGAGACACCAGCTGATCACCATCAGTTAAGACAGCTGGTCATATGTGGGAAAGAGACTCAGGAGTGGATCGAGAGCTTCATTGTCAGAGGAAAGGAGATCTTGGCTCAGATGTTCCAGTTGAGAGAAAACGCTCATGAACTTCGTCAAGGCATCCAGGGATTTGAACAAACACTGGCTGAAGTAAAACCTAGGCATGAGATTATCATTGCTGATTTAGACACAGCCTACGGTTCAGCGGTTTCAAAGGAGCACAAAAGGCAAATCCTTGCTTGGAGAGAGCGTCATGTTTTCAAAGTTAAAACTTATGAGAGATATCTGAAGAATTCATCACCTACAGACAAAGGGTGGTTGAAGCTCTCCTTTTCATCAGCGAATTTGTCATAGAGATTCCCTCTCAGTACAGTCTTGAAGATGGTTCTTACGTCGGGCTTGAGGAGGTGCAAAATCAGTTCCAGAATGTTGTTCATAGTTGCAGCCCAGTTGGCGGAAGGATAGGTCATATTTCAATGATGTCAGCAAAGTTCAATAAAGCGGCCAATGAGATTGAAGATTTCCAGAGATCCATTGCAGATGCTGAAGATATTCTTGAAAAGTGGTGTTTTGTTGTTGATGGTATAGATGCACCGAACCGGGACACAATCTCAAACTTCCTAGCGGATGTGATCGAGTTTTAAAGCAGCTTTCTTCTAGAAGCTTTCTTTCCCGCTTTCTTTCTATTCTTGGAATAATCCTTATCCATTCTTTGAGGATAGAAAGAAGATAAGATGTAATAGTTGGCGTTTTCCGTTTTTTCTGCTTTTTAGGGTTTTATCTTTCTAGATTTAGTAATAAAGCTTGCTTGCTGAGCAAGCCCTAGATTAAAGCAAGGAGATTTTAGGGTTCCCTACTCCTCTGCTTCTCTATAAATAAGAGCCTTTGCTCATTTAGTTTCTTTAACGGTTATTGTCATAGCAAATTGCGAGCCTGAATTGTAGCAAGTTGTTATTCAGTTTCAGTTCACTTAGTTTAAACCGTGCTAGTGAGAACAAAACGCTGAGCCTATTGTGCCTTCTATTTGTTGCTCAAAGTATTGTTCATTTGTGTTGTGATAAGCAAATTGTTGAGCCTCTTTAGCCAACAAGGTGTTAGTAAGATTGCTGTTTTCTATTGTGTTAAGAATAAGTTTGCAAGCCTCCTTAGCTGCAATTTCTTGTTCAAGGCATGTCAGAAGGGAGTTTTGTTTCAGAGATTTGAGTAATAAAATCATGAGCCTCTTTTGCCTTGGTCTAAAATCTCAGATTTCCGTTATCTATGTTGTGCTTTTATGATCTTTATTTCAGCTTACAGTGAAGTGTGTAGGTGTTTGTTGGGAGAGAGGTTGTTAAAGTATTTTTGTCAGAAAATCTACCTTGTTAATTTCTAACTTCTCTTGCTCTGCTATTACTTGAGAGGTTAGGAACGTCTTTAGTCTAGGTTAGTCGTAGTTGAACTTCTTATCAGAAAATCTCAGCTGCGGCGTTTGTGTTTAAAAAACCTTGTGCTCTAAGCTGATCCAAAAAGATAGGCAACTTAGTTTTAGTTTACCTTCTTTCAAACACCATCAGCAAGAGGGAGCTTCCCCTCCTAATTTGAAGAGCAGTTTATCTGTGCATAGCTGTCCGTTTTCAAATCCGCATTCCAGAGGTGCGAATTTAAACGCCAACACTGGAGAAATTCGAATTTCCTTTGAAGAAATACGAATTTATCTTGAATTTGAGAATTCGCCTTTAACCTTTGAAGGAATTTACGAATTGATATTGAAAACGCCTTTGAGAATTGAGGAATTTGCGAATTGATTTGAAGTTATGAATTGCGAATTCCTTTGAAGTTATGAATTGCTTTGAAGATGCGCGCCTCTATCTCTTCTTGAAGAAATGCGAATTGCTTTGAATTTGCTTTGAAAATTAACAAAATTCGATTTCCCTTTGAAGATATGAATTTGCTTTTGAAAAACACAAATTTCTCTTAAGATTGAATTTGCTCTTAATGAAATCGAATTTCCTTGAAAGCTCTGTGAATAATAATGAAGGTGCCATACTTTAAATAAGAAGAAATTCGCACCAATTGGTAACTGCAAGAATTCAAAACCCTGACAAGAATAGAAGACCTCTGATTGGTTGCCTTTCAGTTGAACTGCAAAATCCATCATTTAACCCTTTGAAAAATTAGGCGCCTCTGATTAAATTGCTTTTACAGGTTCCAGACTTGGCCATTTCTCAAACTGCCATCTGACACTTCAAACGGCTGCTGACGGTGAACGGTGGACCCTGCTGACAGCAAACGAAGCTCACTGTGTGCCTGGAGATATTCTGCATCCAACGGATATATACACTACATCTAAAAGCTGTGTTAAGGACCTCAAAAGTAAAAGCGCCCCTGGCTCTTAGTTGCACTGATGTCATTTTGACGAAAATTGAACTTCCATCCAAGTACCCTACTTCGTCGTCTGATATCTGGAGCTGAGATGACCCGATTCAAGCATTATCTGTTTTAACAGACAGCCAGGAGGGCCCACAAGAGAAGTCTCTGGAGGTGACGAAGCAAGAAAACTGCTTCTAAGACCTCAAAAACTCGAGTGCGTATTTTATTTAAAATTACCGCCCCAGACTTTGCCATTTTCCGGATGTCCTCTCTTCAGCATTTCGCCAAAGACCTCGCACGTACGAGCGTTTGCCAAATCCCGAAGGCTGATGGCTAGGCTCGTTGAATAGATAAAATGATTACGCTCGAAAGCCGTGAAGACTTCGAACGTGAACGACCTCATCTGACAGGTCTAAAGGCTAGGTGCCTCTGGACTGTAGAAATACACTCAAAATCTTTTGTTGGTCTGCTCGTGAAATTACGTGCTTGGTAGAACCTCCGCCACGATCACCTGAAACGTCGGATCGACAAGCTGGATGATGCATCGTAGAGCTAGGCTAGAGTAGTACTGATGTCAGGAAGACTTTGCCTGCAAATTTTGCCATCTTAAGGCTCATATAAACCAACGCCCCTGGGCTATACTTGCACTGGGAACGCGACGGAGAAGCTTTGAAGTGTGAAATGTTCATTATAAGCCCATCTTCAAACGACTGCTGCCGGAGTTCTAAAACTTGGATGATTGCGTTTGATATCTTGTTGGATGAGCAGACTAGTCGTGAATGGATTGACTGTATCCACTATCGAAAAAGCCAAGATTTATTCCTTTTTTAAGATGGGCGCCCTTAGGCTAGAGGCGTGCTTTTTCCTGAAAAAGACAAAATTCTCATATCTGGAACTTTGGGGATTTCAGCTTTTGTCGCTGTTTTCCGGAGCTGTGGGTCTCGGAAAGCATTCGCTGGATAGCTCATCGGATAGCCAGACCAATTCTGAAGAGATTGACTGTATGATTGAACACTTTCAACAAGATCTTAACCTTCAAAAAGTTGGGCACCCTTGGGCTATAGTTGCGCTTTTCTGCTTTTCTCTGAGAAATCTTCATAATTTAACCACTAAAAACTCTGTCTCGCTCACTGAAATGATCGTGTGCAACGTGAAATGCTGTCGTGAAACGCTCCTCCATCATGAAAAGCTCGATTTTGAGTCTCTGCTTTAGGTTCTGATCAATAAAACTGACTTTGACTGACAAAATATTGACAAAAACTCCATGCTTGATATTGCCCAAAACTGCATTTTACCTCATTTTAGCAAAGTTTAGACTCTTTTATGCAAAATGCCTTGATGAAGCAAAAAAATTTGGTTTGGGTACAACACAAAGCGACTCAATGATGATAGAGCTGCCCTTTGATACTTGAAAAAACATCAGGTGCAGAAAGAAATGATAATTTCATACCAAATGTTTAGAAATAATTGCACACTAATCTCAAGATTGCTTTATTGAACAAATGTAGAAATGTATTTGTACAATTTGTATGATTTGTTTCCCATCCCATTTTGTTGGGTGTACCATCTATTTTCATGCTAATATACCTCACATCTCTCAACCAAATCTATTCTATCTACAACCACTTAACCATTTCCTTGGGTAGACTAATCCCTAACAACCTCTAGCAAACAGGATTAAATAATAATAATTTAATTCTACCTCAGAAAAAACTCAGTAATTATTTTATTAACTAAACCAACCTATAGTATGTTATAAATAATATATTATATATAATAATTTATTTTTCTATTATAAAATCTTAGAGAGATGCTGATATAAAGCTATATATCTCTTCCCAAGGCTTGGATGTTTCTTGGAACAAAAGAAAGATTTCATTCCCAACTAAAAATCTCCAGTACTATTTAGTGTGATTTCTAGTGGCACTTTGTAAGACGAGCGAAGAAAATTGTCCAAAATCCACCTTGGTCTCTCATAGTCATTGTTTTTTGAAGAAAGGTTAATATATACTTATGATAAGAATGGTAGTGCAAACCAGCACAGCCAATTGATTGATGTCATAGCTTTCCAAAATTTGGCTAGAAGAAAGCTATGACCAAAAATAAACTATATTAATATCAACAAGATTTCAGGAGAAAATATGATTTGGTTCCAGTTCTACTAGAGAGATTTTGTAATAACTCACCCTAATCTGGGTTATTTGAATTTCACCAACAATACAGATAATATAGAATTTTGCAAAAGAACAATTCCAAACAAATGCAAGAGACAAATAACCAAAATTTTTATTAATGCTTCAGGAAATACATAAAATCCATACCCGGAAACAACATAAATTGCAGATCTGAGAATGCTTGATTAGAAACTGAGAATATCAACAATCTTCAACCCTGCAAACTTTGTAAACCCCAAAATGAAGATCTCTAGGAAAATAAATGAAGCTTTGTAATAATCTCTATATGAGACTATCTCTCAAAATGCCCTTGGCTGATCTTCCACACCTGTATACATTGTCCTATTCGAGGGTTATCATCCTCAGAACAACTTGAAACACCATGCCCGCAAACCTTGTTGCTCGGCTCTCTTCATTTTGCAAATAATAACTTGGATAATGAAAAGTGACTTCTCTTTGCTCTTTTAGTCACCTCCACACCCTACGCCCCTCTTGGCAATTAACTTTATTAAAAATAATATAGTAATTCCTTTCCAAAAACCAATGCCTCATTTGGCCTCTTTAAATTTTTTAATTAAATTCACTTTTCAAAACATGTTCCATTCAATGAAATAATAATAAAGTAACTTAAAATATATCATTTTAATTAAAGTTACTTTGTTCACCTTATAACGCCATATTATAAAGTACTTTATTAAAAGTAACTTTATAACATTAAATCATAAAGTCACTTTAATGACTTTAATGATTTAATTATTCCTAGCCATGATCTAGCAATAACCTCCTGAGAGTGTCCTGACACAAATATCAACTGCAGACGTGCCGCCACTAAACTTGATAACACTTACTATAAATAACAAGTGTGAACGAAGAACTTCTGAACTGCCTTTGTAAGGCCTACCAAGCAATATTCGATCACTGAGCTGAAGATGCCGGAATGAAAACATCAAGCCTACTGAAGTCCCTGAATACCCTCCAAAGGGCCCCCTACACATCTCGCTAGCCTACGAGAACCAAATAGTAAGCTAACCACTGCTCTGATACAGATCCCGAATAAAAGGGGACATTATAGATTCTGGTTGCTATATATGATATTATCGAGTGCAAATGCTACACTCGGCTAGGCTATTGCTCCATTAGGCAGTGAGTAGAAAAGAAATATAGTAAAACTGTTTGTTAGTACAGTTTCTGTAAAACAATGAACAAAAATGAGTCCTTCAATATTACATTCTTGTGAAATTTCTACTTCATTTGTAGGTAGGTGTGCCATTTGTTTCCCAGAGTTTGTACTTGGTTGGAAAACAGGTACTTGCAATAGTCATGGATTACATGTAATTACTAATTACTTGTTGTCATATCCAAAGAGCACTTTGGACAGTTACCTTTATCAATATCCTTTATGATTAGTTTCTAGTATTTAGGTTTCTCTTATAATGTCATAAGCCTTTCCCCTTACATTGTGACATGTACTTTAAGATTAGTTTCTAGTATTTAGGTTTCTCTTATAATGTCATAAGCCTTTCCCCTTACATTGTGACATATAAAGGAGTTACTGTGCCATTGGTTTAGGTTATGATTTTGTTATTTTTTCTGGGCTACTTTTGAAATTACTGATTTTGCCCATGCCAAAGAAGATTGTCCTTAACTTAAAAATCTGAAAGGAATTGCCCTTCCTCCACAGCATTCCTGGTACCCCACCACTATGGATATTGACTTTTGCTCTCTTTATCTTCTCTTGAAGGAAATTCTAACCACTGCGATATTATTCACTTGAGGTAGTTTAGACAAACTTCGTTGGGCATAGATTTGGCGAGGCAAGAGACTCAAAACATCAAATAATCATATGTATGTGTCTCAAGCTAGTAAATTTATTTTATGGAATTATAGAGAATTTACATATTGGATTTATTGCAGTTTTTGAATTAAAGGAACATTATTGATTGTAATATAGTTCTAATACCTGTATGATATGATGTGTTTTTGAAGTGGTATATATTTAATGTCACTTTCAAAATCTATGTTTGAAAGGTTTTGAACACAAAATTTTTGGTACTATTCTTTATTTTCTTTTATTATGTGGCTATGGTTTTATTTCTTTTACTGTGCAGAAAATAATGGAGAAAATTTCAACAGTTAGTGAAGCAGGAGGTGCAGGTGGTGCCTCATCTTATGATGCTTTAAAGCGTTTGGACCAACTGTTGCTTGAAATTCGTACACTTAAGTCAGGTTTGTTGACCTTGAAGGAATTTATACCTATCTTTTATTTGGAGAATAGGTTTAAATGATAAGATGTTAAAAATCCATTTTGAATGAAGCTTTCATTTTCAATACAATGGTATGGGTTCAGAACTTCAGATAAATTGGATTCATATCTGTTTTTAAGTTCATTTTTGTAACATGCACGTTTGTTATTGCAATGCCAGTCTGTAAAGGGTTCAACTAGTAAATGTTACAAGTTTCCACTCGTAGAAAGTATCTCATGTTCCGACTTTAGATTCAAGAAATTTGTGGTAGTTGAAGTGAGTACTAACATAGAATGAATTCAGATAAAGCTAAAAGTAAAAAAATCAATATAATGGTAAGATAACTCCCTCTCTCTCTCTCTCTGTGATACAGACACACATTCACATTTAGTTGTTTTGATAGTTTTTAAAGGTTTCAAATGGTAAGATCTAGTCATGTATGATGGTCTGAAGTGTTTCTTGGCCAACAATAGATGTTTTGACTGTCCAAACGACCATGTTGTAGTGCAAGGAAAAGAAATTGACTTCAAGTCTTGTTGACATGTTCTTTGTATTAAAGAGATTGCAACATTATGAGCCAAAAGGGACAGTGTCAAATGCGATTCTTGAGTGGATATTGGTGGATTATATACTTCATGCAATACAAAAAATATACAACCCAAAGAGGTCTCTAATAAGAATCACATGGATTTTTTGTAGAGTTGTGGGTAATGACCATTTGAACATGATTAAAAGTTAAAACTATGGGAGCAACTAGGCGAGCGGTGAATTATGCTAGTGTTGGAAGCCTTAAAATGGACTGGGTCACTATTTGAATTGGATGTGTACTTTTATAAGAGGGATAAAAGGAGAATCTTTGGAGATATGCCAATAGAAGATGCTCAGACTGATTTCTACTAATGAGCTTGCATTAAGTGTGCAAATAGAAGTTATACTAAGGAAATTTTAATTCATAACTTTTAACCTTTTTGTATTGATGCTCTTCCTAGGCCCACATTTTAGTTATTGAAAAAACATAATTTACTTAGCTAGTGATGATATTAAGAACTTGGCTTCTTTGGGACAGGGTTATTGATTATTATTAAATATTTAAATGTGATCTTGTTGAACCTCAAGCAAAAGTAACAATATTTTATGAGTATTGATGATTTTTAAACATGTCTTTTCGCTTTTAAAGTAAGTTCTATAAACTAAATTTGCTGTGCAGATGCTAGTGCTCCTGCAGCAGTGGTGAAGTGTCTGTCAGGTTCCTACCTACAAACAGGAAGCAAACCTGGAATGTTACAATTTGATGTGATTATTTGTGGAGGTACCTTAGGCATCTTTGTGGCTACAGCTTTAAGCTTAAGAGGTCTTCGTGTATGCATTGTTGAGAAAAACAATTTGAAAGGGGTAAGTTGGAATTTGAAATGTTAAATCCTAATGACATTTTTGTATTTTGGATCTTCAGGAAACATTTGTCATGTTTGATGGATAGAGTTGTGCTCTTACAAATATTTGAAGTGCAGAGAGCTCAGGAATGGAACATATCAAGGAAAGAGCTCATGGAACTTGTAAAAGTTGGCATATTATCAGAAGATGAAATTGATGAGGTCATTGCAGTAACTTTCAATCCTGTAAGTTAATCTGTATACTCAATACTTTTATAACATCTTCCAAATTAGACATTATTTCAAAGAAAGAAACTTTTCTTGTGCCTGGGCTGGATTTGGTGGATCTTTTATATGTGTTTCCTTTCAATGATCATTTAGATTAAGATTAACTCAATGAAGTAATCCTTTGATTTTTATGATCTGACATGAACTAGTTTTATTTTTATTCTCCAGAATAGATGTGGTTTCATGGGCAGAAGTGAAGTCTGGGTAGAAGACATTCTAAATCTTGGAGTTTCGTAAGTGATACCCCAATTTTTAAATTTGTTAACCACTGTGTTTCCAATATCAATATGAATGTCAATGAATATATAATCATTTCCCAAATAAAATGCATAGTCAATTTGTGGAAATAAATGTTTTGAGCTCAATACATACTTGCCAAGGGTAATCCCAAGCGTGGATCTTAAAAATGCGCTTGTTACATATGCACGAATGTGAAATATTGAATCTTTGGGGTAGGATGATCTGATTTCTAAAGCCATTTTGGGGGATGTACAATTATAAAAGTGTTCAAGGATGTCCAACTGACAAGAAGTTGAAATATTTTTATTAAATTTTATCTACAAAAGTAAGAATACTTCTCATTCGAAGAATCATAACCATGTTTTTTAAACAGAACTTAAATATTTAATGAAGGATAGGAAGTTGAAACATGAAATTGAGATCAATTTAAAAAACTATGTGGCAAGTGATGGGCCTTGTTGGGGCATAAATATACACTATAAAAATGCTTTACTAATATTCCTTTTGTCAAAAGGCTTCTTGGAATTTTACTTCTATTCTCATTGATTTGGGTGGCCTTGGCTAGGGTTATCATGTTGTCAAAGCTATCCCCTCTACCCACCTCCCATCCTCTCCACCCACCTCCCATACCCTAGCTTGTTTCATGTTTCCATATTTTGATACATAGGGATTGATGGGACATGTTTCCTAGCTGTCTATGCCCAAAATTTTCACCAGAAATGTTTTTGAGACCAGAAAAAGGATTTTTGACATTTCTGAAATGTTTCTTAAGCTTTGAGTTTCTCATATGAAGGGGATGAAAGGCCATCTGTCAATTGTTTCAATGATGTACCACCATTCCCAACAACACCCATTTAAAATTAAAAAAGAGAAGGTGGGGGACCCAACAAGGTCACCCCACCCCTTTACACCCACCTTGACCCTAGACTAAGCCTCTTATGAGAAAAAGTGTAATGCCCCCCCACAGATGTAATCGTCAGTCAGGGACCCTTAGCCTATTTTTATTCCCATAAGCTAATTGGGAGTAAAAAGGGAATAATTAATTAATTAAATTAAGTTGTCTAAGTTTGTTTTTTTTTTTTTAAAAAGGTGAAATGCACCCATATTATTAGGGGTAAATGCTTTTGACCGGAGCTATGAACCGGGAACAAGAAACCACAAGAAACTACCAAACCCGTGAGCACATTGGCCTAGTGAAGGCACAAGGCCAGCGACCACTTTGGCCTAGTGAGGGTTTGAACCCTGGTGGCCGTCACTACAACCAAGCGACTTGACCACCGAACCACGCCCTTATTGGCAAGTTGTCTAAGTTTGGGCAACTTATATCTAATTAATTATTTTATTTTCAAAGTGAACACTTAAATTGGAAAGTGACTTTATGGGGGCACAAAATATAAGTTTAAATTTAAAAGTCACTAATGCAGGAAAACGAATTTTATTTCATCATTTTTTTTGGGGAAAAGTGTATAAAAAGGGGAATTGGAAAGAAGAAAGGTATTCTTGACATTTCATTTTCTAAAAACCCTATTGTGGAAACTTTCAGCCCTAGAACAAAAACCCTACAGTGAAGATTGGTTTTGTGGATGGAATCCCTCCTAGCCAATATTTTGGTGGATTCATATATGATTCATAGGTGTGTTGAATGATTTAGGATTGAAGAGTTTGAGTTGAAAAATTGACATATCTTTCCTGATTTGTGGGAGTTCTGCAAGTTAGAAATTTATTGAAGATTTGCAAGCAAATAATAAATTTATGGAGTTTGAATTATTCTTTTTGGCTGTTTGTTCCATTCTACGCTCCTACCATTCTGACAGCTACCTTTCCTTGAGATTCAAAGACATAAAATTGCTGGCCGTTCCATTGTATGAGGATGCCTTGGTTTTGGAAGGAGGTTTGTTGAATATTCTCAAGAGTTTAAACTTGTTACCAGCCGCTCCCTATTTGAAACTATTCCTGGCCATTTATTTTGAAAGAGGAGGCGTCTAGAGTTAAGGAGGCATGGTGATTCTTTGAAGGGAAACACATGTTTTTGGAGGGCTTGAAGCTTATTACACCCAGCTGCAGCACAGAACCTGACTTTAGTGGGAACTGTACCATACCCAAGGAGATACAAGGGGACATGAGCCTTCAAAGGGGACAGCAATATGGTCCAAGATAGAATCGCTGAGGTTTGAGGAAGTTTGGGTGTTCATTGTCATAGGTTCATCAAAATCAGCACTCCAGTAGTCTCCAGATTGGATGTAACAGTTTGAAAAGGTAAAAAGGGTGGTGACACTCAGTTTGGGCACCCCTGTGCACATACAGCAGGTCTGAAACACTTCCAGCCAAGTGCTTAGTTCAAGTAAAATCATCCAAATCTTCAGAGCTTAGCATTCAGGTCATTTGCATAAGGTTAGGGTGTTATTTATTTTCATTTTCTGAATTTATATGTTGAAAGACCTCTGCCAGTTGATAATAAAGTATATTAGAACATTTCTGAGTTGGAGTACATCTGAAATTGTTACTTGTTCCTTCATTGTGCTATTGGACGTAATATCTGTTTATGATTTGTTATCTATACTGTCATCTTGTTAAAACTTGCAAAATTACACAAAAGGTAGAGCATTTCAGTTAAGGCATTTTATCAAACATTTGAAGAAATGAAAAAAAAATAGTGTCCCAAGGTTGATTTAGTTGATATTTACCATTATGAATCTTGTATATCAGATGACATTGACATCTATTGGGTCATCATATTGTTCTTTAATACCTTCAGATTCATTTTAAATTGTCCTTGATCAATGGAGAGCTGATGATTATGATGGGATATGTTGGCAGTCCAGTAAAGCTCATTGATGCTGTAAAACAACGTTTTCTAAGGCTAGGAGGAATGATTTTTGAGGGCCATGCTGTTTCGAGTATCCTGACTTATCAAGATGCTGCGGTGAGCTAACAAACTTCTGTGCTTGGAACATGTATTAAGTTTCTAGTGAAGGCAAACTAATGTTTCTTACAATAGATTACGTGTGACATACAAAAATTGAGCCACCATATAGATTTTAGATACAGAACATTGGATCAAAATTTTAGTTAAGTATGTCATAGAGTTTTGACAGTGTGATATGGTTCATGCACAATGATTTGTTACAGAGTTGTGAAACTAATTTTACCTTTTTATGGACCTGCCTAGTTATATAAGCTGAAAACATTCATAAGGAAAACATCTAGCCATTAACTTTGGAGAATATGTTGAAAACATAGCCAACAGTATATGCCACAATAAATCAGAAAGTTTGGAAGAAATCCTTATGCAAGTTCATTTAAAGTCAGATAAGCAGGCTTGTTTCTTAGAGTGATGGGAAACCTTGAGAGTGCCAGAATGTTCAATCTTTAAATTAGTTTTTCTTCTTTTCTCTGCTGGATGGTGGCTGTCTGTTGTTCAGACACAGATTATGATTAGATGTTGCTAGTTTGAATTTATATCGTTGTCTTCCTTTTTACGATATCTACATTTTGCACATGTAAGCTGCTTGAAGAAAATGGTCATCGACAGGTAAATGTTATTGTCAACCATCTGCATTGTTAGTGCAACACTATTAAAAAATATTTACATAAATTGCCATCGCTTACCTCAAGTTTATCCTGAGTACATTTTGTTGATTTAGATGTCTTCTTTCTGCTTTTCTCCAATGTGATGGGACATATGATTCATGTAGCTAATTCAAAACTTCACTACTTTCACAATATCTGGAGTTGTGATATATTTCAATGTCTCTGAATATCATACTCAGAGAATGCTTGAGTTCACACTTACTTGAGGGATCCCCCCATTTTTTTGTGTTCTCTTCAAGTCTATCTTGAGTGATTTGGATTCTTGACAACTTCAGTGTCAATGCACAGGGATAAAATTTGACATGAGCTGGCTATATATAGCATCCATAACTGGAAGCCTCATCAAACACATATAACCTCAGCATCAACGTTTAATCTTTCCAACACCTTTACAATCCCAACAACACGAATTCAATGAGTATCAACCAAATTCCTTAGCATTATCATCAGTCAGGTATGTAACCGGACATCCTTATCTAATACATGACCTAAGACTCATAAAACAGGATATTTTTATTATCACTTTCTAAGGCAACCAAATAAAGCTTATTAGAATCCTCAGATACTTCATAATTTTCAGTGCTGTTATGTAGGCTGTCATTGTTTGTTTTGATCAATCAGTTAATTGTGTGTAATATGTTACATCAAATCTGAAACTTGACTGTATTATTACGTTATCCATTTTCTGTCATTAGTTTACCAATCATTTGTGTCAAATCTAAATTCGTGATAATATTTTTCGGTCAATTTGTATCTTTTCATTTTAGAGTCTAGTATTTTGAATAATAAAAACCTTGCAGATTGTTCATTATGTTTTATTTTATTTGAAACAAAAATTTGTTAGTTAATTATTTAAATTTTTTATTAATTAATATTTAATAATTGATAATTTAAAAATAAAAGTAATTATAATAAAAGTAAATTATAAAAAAAGAAGAGTCAAAGCGCACTTTTTAGAACGATTCTTATTTTCTAAAAAGTGCAGCCAACATGGAAGAATCCTAACTGTTCGAAAGTTAAAGAAATCACACTTTCCTTTTTTTCTTTGCCCTTTCTAAAAATTGAACAGCAAAGTTGAGAAAAGAAATGAAGCACATTTTTTCATAGTCCTCTCTTTTTTATAAAGGGATGAGCAAAGTTTAAAATGAGACCTTTTTGGAAAATAATAAAATAAAGTATTGTTTGTTGGAGATCAGCCAATCATGCAAATGTTGATGTCTATTTTGGGTGTTGGAAAATATTCAAAAGAAAAATGCAAAGAGAAAGCTTATTTTAGGGTTGATTGAACAGTTCAAGAGGAGAGGTTGAAGATAGAATCTTCTATATATGAAAATAGTCTTCATAATTCACGTAGCATATTCATTAACTGTTATTCATGAACAACAAACATCTTTATCTTCATATTTTGATAATTTTGTAAAGTCCCCGGCTATAAGTATATTCTGTTGTATTTTGACAAATGCCTGATAAATTGCAACTATGTTGTACCCAAAACCAAAATTTTTGCTTCATCAAGGCATTTTGTTTAAAGAGTCTAAATCTTGCTAAAATGATGTCAAATTTGCAAAACCACGAATTTTCCTCTCTTGAAATTTGCGCCTTGAAGAAATTCGAATTTCTTTTGAAGAAAATACGAATTTATCTGGAGTTTGAGAATCCGCCTTTAAACTCTGAAGGAATTTGTGAATTAATATTGAATAAATACGCCTTTGAGAATTGAGGAATTTTGCGAATTGCTTTGAATGAATACGCCTTGGATCTTGAAATACACCTTTTGTTTGAAGGATTGCGAATTGCTTTAGAAGAAAATACGAATTTTCTTGAAAACATGAATGATAAATGAGGAAGGCGCCAAGTTTAAATAAGAAGAAATTCGCATAAATTGATAACTGCAAGAATTCAAAACCCTGATGAAAATAGAAGACCTCTGATTGGTTGCTTTTCAGTTCCACTGCCACTGACTGGAAGTTCGAATTTGAATAAATATAATAAAATATTCATTATCATGCAAGAGCGCCAAAAATAGAAAATCGCCATCTTATGCTAAAATTGCAAATATTCTGAACTTTAGTTGACAATTTTGTTGAAGCTTTGAGATTCATCGTCGAGCTTTACTGATTCCAAAAAGTCAACTTTTGAGCTCACAGGTGTCCATTTGCTCAAGATATTTCACTTTTTACTAACTCCCTATTTTATAGCTGACGACACTGTTACGACTGGCCAACTTCGACACTGATTCCGGATGACCGGGTGATGCTGAGACTGATCTGAAGAATTCATCGGAAAGCCTACTGAACAAGGAAGAAATGTTTGCTAGGAGACACTACTGCAAAATCTATCATTTAACCCCTTGAAAAATTAGGCGCCCCTGATTAAATTGCTTTACGGGTTCCAGACTTAGCCATTTTCCTAAATTGCCATCTGACACTTCAAACAGCTGCTGACGGCGAATGGTGAACCCTGCTGATATGAAACGAAGCTCACTGCGTGACTGGAGATATTCTGCATCCAATGACTGTATACGCGACACCTGAAAGCTGTGTTAAGGACCTCAAAAGTAAAAGCGCCCCTGGCTCTTAGTTGCACTTCTGTCATTTTGACGAAAATCGAACTTTCATCCAAGTACCCTACTTTGACCTCTGATATCTGGAGCTGGGATGACCCGATTCAGGCACTATCTGTTTAAACGGACAGCCAGAAGGGCCCACAAGAGAAGTCTCTGGAGGTGACGAAGCAAGAAAACTGCTTCTAAGACCTCAAAAACTCCAGTGCGTATTTTATTTAAAATTACCGCTCCAGACTTAGCCATTTTCCGGATATATTCACTTTGCAGTATTGCACCAAAGACCTCGCACGTACGAGCGACTGCCAAATCCCGAAGGCTGACGGCTAGGCTCGTTGGATAGATAAAATGATTACGCTCAATAGCCGTGAAGACTTCGAACGCGAACGACCTCATCTGACAGGCCTAAAGGCTAGGCGCCTCTGGACTGTGGAAATACATTGAAAAATCGTTTGTTGGTCCGCCCGTGAAATTACGTGCTTGGTAGATCTTTCGCCACGACCACATGGAACGTCGGATTGACCAGCAGAATGGTGCATCGCGGAGCTAGGCTAGAGTATTGCTGATATCGGGAAGACTTTGTCTGCAAATTTCACCATTTGGAGAGTCCTTTAAACCAGCGCCCCTGGCCTGTACTTGCACTGGGAACAAATGGAGAAGCTCAGAAACGTGAAAACTCCATTTTAAGCTGATCTTTTGATGACTGCCACCGGAGTTCTGAAACTCGGATGACTACGTTTGATATCTCGTCGGATAAGCAGACTAGTCGAGAACAGATTGACTGTATCCGTCATTGAAAATGCCAAGATTTACCCCCTCTTTAAGAAGGGCGCCCTCAGGCTAGAGGCGCGCTTTTGCCTGAAAAATACAATTTTCTCACATCTGGCAATTTAGGAATTTCAACTTCTGTCGTTATTTGCCAGAGCTGTGGGTCTCGAAAAACTTTGCTGGATAGCTCGTCGGATAGCCAGACCAATTCTGAAGAGATTGATTGGATGCTTGAACACTTTCAGCAAGATCTTAACCTTCAACAAGTTGAGCGCCCTTGGGCTATACTTGCACTTTCTGATTTTCCCTTTGAAAAATCTTCATAAATTGATCACTGAAAACTCTGTTTCGATCATTGAAATGACCGTGTGCAATGTGAAACGCCGTCGTGAGATGTTCCTCTATCATGAAAAGCTCCATTCTGAGTCTCTGCTTCAGGTTTTGTTCAATATAACTGACTTTGATTGACAAACTATTGACAAAAACTCCATGCTTGATATTGCCCAAAACTGTATTTTACAACATTTTAACAAGGTTTAGACTTTTTAATGCAAAATGCCTTGATGAAGCAAAAAATTTGGTTTGGGTACAACAGATCGATTCAGAAGAATATACAGAGATCTTTGATTAGTTATTGAAGGTGACTTGACAGGGGCCATTTCTCAGAGTTCAGGCACATTCTACAAGGGAGCCGTACCACATTTATTGCTGCTGCTGCTGGGCCGTACTGTTGTACCAGCAAGGGCCGTACTTCTTCTGAGAAAATCGCTTGGTCTTTTCACTTCCAGTCTTTTGCAATAAGGGCGCCTAGGGTTCTTGGGGTTGTCTCTCTGTTTCTGAGCCTGGAGATCATTGTTCTGGAGCTGGCTGTACATTTTCATCTTCATCTCAAAGCGGCTGCAATAACGAGGTTCTTCCATAATAAATGTTATTGTTTTCCTGTGCATGTTGTTAGATCACAGTGTAATCATTCCAAATGATCAATAAACCATCTGGCTTCGATATATGAATGATATTCTGTAGTTTTCATGCTATTGGTATTTTATATTATTTTTCTAGTCCTTTTCAAGCAAAATCGCAATTTCTTCTTATTTAAACTTGGCGCCTTCCTCATTTATCATTCATGTTTTCAAGAAAATTCGTATTTTCTTCAAAAGCAATTCGCAATCCTTCAAACAAAAGGTGTATTTCAAGATCCAAGGCGTATTCATTCAAAGCAATTCGCAAAATTCCTCAATTCTCAAAGGCGTATTTATTCAATATTAATTCACAAATTCCTTCAGAGTTTAAAGGCGGATTCTCAAACTCCAGATAAATTCGTATTTTCTTCAAAAGAAATTCGAATTTCTTCAAGGCGCAAATTTCAAGAGAGGAAAATTCGTGGTTTTTGATAACTGATTTAGAAATCTCCTCAATAGAAGTATTCTCCTTGGCGTACCAATCTGGTGAACGAAGTGGCTGCCGAGCAATTTGATCTCTGACATATGAATTGAGAAGAACTTCTCCATCATCATCCGATAGACCATCAACATCTTCTGATAAGTAATCAGAGAGCTGACCGATAGTAAGTCTACAATAGTGACGACGACGAACCTCGAATTCATCTTCACAATTAGCCCAAAAATCTTCAAGTGCTGGCTTATGTGCAATCCCTCGCTCTAACCTGTCTGCATAATGACCAAGAGGATCATAAGAACGCCTCTCAGTATGAGTTTTGAACTTGAACCTTTCTATCTCGATAGACATAAGCTTGGCATCTGTCGCCGCATTGCAAGTGAAAATTCCCAATGTAAATGGAAAATTAGCTGCAGTCTTATGACGACTACGAAGAAAGAAATGAACATGTTGCAATTGCCTGAGAAACTCCATGAAGATAATCTTGTCTAAAGGATACCTCGGCAACATCAGGGGCTCTCCAACATATCCATAAACTCGGATGTATGTGAAAGTAGGGAATTGAATAAACCAATCCGCCCAAGTCTCCATTGCTGATTTCACTTCGGCAGAAATACGAATGTGCATCTCATTGTCAAGATCTCGAACTGTCTTCATAGAAAAGTGATCAGTCACTGCTCGGAAGTCTTGTTTAGATGTAGAGAATTCTAACTGAGGATAATACTCATGAACACGCTGAACACCGAGAGTGCCATTAGTTTTTAGAAGCCTGTAGCTACCTTGGAATGCAACCAAGTAGACTAAGTATGATATCATATGAAACTCATGAAACTTGAGAAAATTAGTAATCTGCTGATGTAAGCAATCACTAATCAACATAGCCTAGTCAAAACGTTCTGTGCCATCAAGAATCCTGGAAATAAGATAGAACATCCATGAATGGAAAGTGCTAGCATCCTGTTGACCCGTAACTCGATTGAGCAAAGTTATCAAAACAGCAACCTCGTCCTTGAATTCACCACGACCAATCTTCTTAGGCATGTTAGTTTTCTAAACTTTCAGCCATTTCTGAGCCACTTTTCTCTGTGAACGTTGCTGATCTCCATCCCATATCTTCTCACAGGCTTCAATAACCACAGTAAAGTTATCTGAACGCGGAGGAATAGCAAAACATTTCTCTATGTCCTTCGGTTTGAGACTGCAAACAACCCTCCCGTCAACTGATCTGATTTGTCGTGAAGACGAGTCATAATGCTTGATGCAAGCAAGAACAAACTCGAGATCGAAAGTAGTAACAGGAATGGATGCCGTTGCCAACAATCCGGAACGCTCAAGATTCTTCAACGCATTGCTGCTAACACCCTCCAGACTGCTCAGATTAACCACTGGATAAACATGATTTAGGTCTGTATCTGAAGTTTTGACAAAATTGTGTGTAAGAGCAGATTTGGCCTTGTAATCAATGAGATTGAACTGCATTTTGAAAATGAGAACTTTTGACTGTAAAGTCGAATATACTTGAAGAACTTTCTGAAAACCTTTGAACAAGGCTAAAAATAGCCTAAGACAGGAAAATTTTTTGAAGTTTTTCTGGAACATGGGTTTTGTGCGACGAAATTGAACAAACCCGGATAGCTGGATTCTCGAAAAATGTGTTTCAGGCCCACATGCAAAGAGATTCTCGGAAAAAAGCACAGAGCTTGAGAATGAAGGCTACAGGGCGATTTTCTCGAAAAAATCTAAGACGTGGGTTTTGCTGCAAATACTGAAGTATGCGAACCCAGATGATCAAACTCTGAAAATATGTTGAATTTCTTTGACATGCGAAGAAAGTACCTAAGATGAGAAATAGAAGAAATAAGACAGAAGATAGAAAGTTTTGCTTGTCTGCTTCTGAAAAATTTGCCAATCTCTGTTGTAGAACTTGATGAAACCTGCATACAAAGTGAAAATAAAGTCTGGAATCTTCTTCCTCTGAACAATCTGAACTCGTTTCTATGAAGAATGCTGAATTCTGACACCTGTAGCACCTTTAGCTTGCTGGTCGTTCAAGAAGAATATAGACTTCGAAGCTTAAGATGATGAAATAATGGACGCCAATGCTTGAATAAATAGACTTTCATCTTTGAAATTCGCATAAAGCATCAAATCCATGAAAAGTGTGCTTGGCTTGTGATTGGACCTCATTTTAGTTAACTGAAACTAAAATATGCTAAATAAAGCGCCATGCTTTAGGGTTTCCCTTTCAAGACTTCAGTTGCAAATTAATTTAAAACAATCATGCGATTTTAACTTCAGTTAACATTCTTTATTGAGTTCGCCATTACTTCACTTCATGCAATTCACAAACTTAAGAATTAAAGCTTCCCTTTTAGAACTCCAGTTGACAATGAGAATTCGCCATATTTCATTCTCATGCTTTAAATCTTTAAAAATTCTAAATATGGCGACCCTTTTGAGAACTGAAGTTAACATTCAAAGGTAAATGCGTCAACTTCACAAAGTTCATACTTCATCAATTAATCTAAATATGGCGACCCTTTTGAAAACTCTAGTTGACAATCAAAGGTAAATGCGCCATGCTTCACTAAATCATGCTTCATCAATTATGCCGTCCCTTTTCAGAACTCCAGTTGACATTCAATGAAGCGCCATCTTCACAAAAACTTCACAATTGCAACCAAATTCGCCATGCATGTGAACTCAAGTTGACTTTCAAGAATAATCTTCAGTTAAGTGAACATGCAATCAAGTTAACTCAACATGCAAGGTTGTTAACTGGACATGCAAACTAGTTAACTCGACATGCGAACTGAAAGATCACTCAACATGCCAATATATGAACTGAAGATGACAACCCAGAAAACGTTTAGTCTAACTGCAGTTAGAACTCAAGTTAAGGCGTCCATTCAACTCTCTTTCGAAAATCCAACTTTGACCTCTTAAGGCGAATTCCAAACTTAGCCAAATTTCATGAAAATTTAGACTTAAAACCTCTTCAGAACCTCTGTTCATCCTCTGACACTGGCTGACTGACTCCACCGATTAGCTGGCTAACAGGTGCATCGCAGAGCTGAGCAAAAACTGATCAAAAGGTATCTTCAGACTGAAAACCATAAAACTGACATCTGAAGGCTCAAAAATCCAAGTGCCTTTTTCTAAAGCTGTGCTTTTTCTCAGTCTTGGTCAAATTTTGACATCTGCATCTCGAACGAAGGGAAAAATAAATCCTTCACAACTTCTGATTTACCAACTTTCAGGACTGGATCACAGGTTCACTGCGGAGCTGACTTCATTCTGCACGACAGCTGCAAAGGCACATTTCCCAAGAAAACATCATCTGAGAGGTGAAAATCAAAGGCGCCTTTTTCAAAAGTTGCTCTTTTTCCTCCAGACTTAGCCATTTTTGGAAATGATCAAAATAACGTAAAAACTCCGACTGCAAGCTGCTGAGACATCTTCTGATCTGACGGAGACAGGCAACGGAAAGCTGAACGTAACACGGACATATTGAATATCTGATATCATCAAAAAGAAAGCATTAAAGGCTTGAAAAGCTCAGGCGGCTTTCTGAAAAAGTGCTCTTGGATTTTCTTTTGATATTTTGACTAACATTTGACCCCATGTTTGACCTCCGGTTCAGGCACTTCAGCAACTCAGATTCACCCACTGACGGATGCGTCGCGAAGCTCAAACAAATGTGAGATAAACATCTTGGATGGCGTTTAGCCAAAAACCTACATTTGGCACCTCAAAAAGATGGGCGCCTTTTTCAAAAGCTGCGCTTTTTACCAGTGTTAGCCAATTCTCATTTTCCTCTTGTTTTGCGCTGTATCTTCCATAACTTGAGCAAAACAGGTCCGTTTGACAAACTTGATAGCTCATCGCGAAGTTGACGTCATGCCGGACAAATGTCTGCTGGAAGTGACAAACCCTAAAAACAGGGTCTGAGCCCCTAAAAGATAGGGCGCCCATTTGAGAATGTGCTCCCCTCTTCAGAGATAGAAAATTTTAATGATTTTCCTTCAAATTTTCACTTTTCTTAAATTTCTTCAGTAACAGACTGACATGACACTGACACCAACTCCATATTTAAAAACCCCAAAAACGACCTTCTGACATCACTTTAACAAGATTAAGACTCAATTAAGCAAAATGCCTTAGTGAAGCAAAATTTTGGTTTTGGGTACAACGACCACATAGGGTTTCATGCAATTATAATGGTGAATTCTTTCCTTAGTTAGATCAAATCTGTTTTGTGTTCAATAAACTTGTTCGGATTGGATGATAGTTTGTACCACCTTGCCTTCAAGTAGAGAATCTGAACTTGGTTATCGTGTATTGTTGTGAACAATAAACTTATTCGGATTGAGCTGATAGTCGTGCCACCTTGCCTTCAAGTTGAGAATCCGTACTTAAGTTTATCGTGTGATGTTGTTTCCAATGAACTTGTCTAGATTGAGCTGATAGATGTGCCACCTTGCCTTCAAGTTGAGAATTTACACTTGTTTATCGTCAGATAGTCAACCTTGCTCCATTTCTTCATGCTCTGTTTTTTTGAGGAAACTGGATAGATTTAAAGTAGATAGCTTAGTTGTAGTTAATGATCTATGAAACCAGAAAATCCTTAGCTACCCACGTTCTTGACCTGCTTAACCTTGTGCCTCTTCGGTGAGAACAAAATAGGACTTAGATTACTTTTCTTTTCCACGCATTCGCACTCTGAGGGAGCTTCCCCTCTAATTTGAAGAGCACTCATTATCAGGTGTACATAATTTGTCCGTTACAAACGCACTCGGAGGTGTTAGTTTTACCTTGCAAACTAGAATATTTGATCGAATTTACATGGAAGAGAGTCGAGACTAATACAATTTGTTTGCATGAATTCTTCATTAAATGAGATATTTGAGGAATTACTCAACACATTGAATATATATATATATATATTTTTACTTTAATTATTGCCTTAAATAAAAACAGTAGGTCTAATTTTTTATGCAACTGATAAATGGAACTGTAACTGAGAGTATAGGCCAATACTAACCCTTAAACAACAGCAACTTGCATCTGCATTTGCTTCATGAACTCAGGAAAAGTTTGGGTCTGCTGATAATAACCTTTTCTTGCTGCAGCGTGCATTTACAATGCCCAGGTAAGTGGCATGACCTGTTTAACCTGGTTTCCAGGTAGATGCCTATCACCAGTTATTCATAGATGACTACAGCCAAGGATATGAAATGTAAATTCCTTTTTATCTCCTCAAACTGTCCAGGCACTCCTGCTAGCTGCTGTTATAACTGGTAAAAAGGATGCTATCAGTGCGCCTTTATTCCAAAATCCTACACCGCCTGGTATAATCTGCAGGGATATTTGTGAGGGCCAACTCACCTGGCTTTGTCCACAAATAACCTTAAGTATCCTCAACCTTTGCCTTTAATAACAGGTGTGACCTGTCATGCTGTCCCACATCCAATTTCCCACAGCTGGGATTCCATTTTTAGAGTAAAATCCCGCAATTTCAATTGGCGTGGCTTGTATACTTTGAAAGGTGGGTGGCTAGAATATACAAATGAAAATAGCATGCCAAATGATCTCCAATTCTTTGTTCTCAAATAAATCAATTATTATTTGCTATTCAAATGTATTCAATAAACTCTTACCTTCAACACAATTATGAAATGATTTTTTTTCATGAACTCCAATTGTTTAGAATGCCTGTGAATCTTGTGTGAATCCACTTGTAAATTGGCTAGGAGGGTTTCCGTCCTCGAAACCAATCTTGCCATGGGGTTTTCATCATAGGATGAAAAATGCGAAGAATGAATTTCCTCTTCTCAAATCTCCTTCTTATACACTTTTTGAAAATATTATTTTCCATAACTTTTTATTTTCTGTCCAAAAGTGACTTTATATTTTGGGCCCCATAAAAGTCACTTTTAAATTAAACTGTCCAACTTAATAAAAATAATTAATTAAATATAAGTTGTGCATAAAATGACTTTATTTAGAGTCTAGACAATTTAATTTAATTAATTAATTCATTCTTTTTTACATTCCAAATAGCTTGCGGGAATTAAATAGGCTAAGGGTCTTTGCCAATTGCTTGGGCTTGCAAATGGGACATTATAGTCCTCCCTCCTTGAAATTGTTTGCTCTCAAGAAATTATAGATTTGGATGCTGAAGTATATGTTCTCCTTGCCAAGTGGCATCTTCTAGAGGCAAACCCTTCCAACGAATCAAATATGTTTTGATGCTTCTATTTCTTAGTTTTCTCTCTCATATATCCATAACAACCTCAAGTACCAAAATTAATTTACCTTCCTCATCCAATGGTGGTAGTTTTGGAGTGTAATAACCCGGACCTAATTTTGAAACCAAAATTTTGCAATTTTCATAGTTTATGATGAATAGGCATTTCGTCGAACAATTTGCATACTAGCTGTTTTGTGTTTATTTCAGCTTGTTTTGGAGAAATATCACGAACAGTTAATGTAGTATCACTTTTCTAATAACAATTTCTTCATTCATACAAGATTAGTGCATAAGAACTTCAACAAAGATTTTTTGTATATTTCTCTATATTGCTATTAGCAAATAACATGTACAAAAAATTTCATACAACAACAGTAACATTGTTAAACTTTAATATTTAATAACAATTTGCTGACCTGGACCAAAGACTAGTCAACAGTCCAACAAATTCTTCCTTGTATTTCCTCAAGAATGTACAGCTGCTTCTTTTCATAGTACGCTCCCATAAAATGTACGACACCTCCAAAAAGCACTGCGACTTCTTTAAAGGAGGCAGCAATATGAATATAGGAGTCTTCAAAAAGCTGCGCTACGTTTGGCAGGGCCCTTTAATGCCACGTTGACACCAAACTTGGCTTTTAAACCTTCCCTTCAATGAATCGATCCTTTCTTACTGCTTGGGATGAAGTAAAGGAGTATGACTGGGATGGATTCAATACAAAATAATATATATAATATTTAAATCATCACTCTGCAAACTCCTCAAATATTGCACCCATAATAAACTTCATTTTCTCTCTGCAATTATTGCCTGAAACTATAATTTAAAGGTAAATCCTTACTTCAATTGAAGAACAATAATTTATTGTTTGCTTGCAAACCTTTGATAAATTATTTAATCGACAATTGTTTTGCATCTGCATGAAATCTGTGTGACTCCACTTGCAAATTGCCTATGTTAGATGTCTCACCACCAAAACCAATTCCCTTAGGGTTTTTGTCCTAGGGTTTTCTCAAGCTAGAAGCTCAAATTCCACAATAGAGAAAATAATCAAGCCTCCACAAATGAGCTTTCAAATCACCTTTTATAATTTACCATAGAAATTTCCTAAAGTTACTTTTAATTTCCCGCTCAAAATATATCATTTAAAGCACTTTTATAAAGTGATTTTATAATACTTCCCTTTTAAAATGATTAAATCACTATTAAATTAATTAAATTAAAGTCATCTAGAAATTTACTTTGTTGGATAACTTTATTTATTTAATTAATTTATTCCCTATCAAAGCCCAAAATTAGCATATTGGAATTAAATAAGCTAAAAGGGATGATTCCGGCTACTTAGCGGAAGTGGACATTACATGGAGAGGGTGAAATATGCTACCTAAGTTCCTTTTAGAGGTAGGAAACATGAAACATTTGGATTTTGCTATGCTTTAGCAACTCCAACTCGTAAGCGACCTTGTCTATCCTCTATGGTCCATAAAACCGTGGCTTCAACTTCTCTGCTCCACTCTTCTTCAAGGAAGATTGCTTGAAGGGCCACAACCACAAGAAAAGCAAGTCACCAACCTCAAAAGATCTCTCTGACCTGTGCTTATCTATGTAAATATTTTGCTCATTTTGAGCCTATTGGAAATTTTCTTTAAGTGACTTAAGAATTTCTTGGCTTTCCTGGACCCAATCCTGTCTTCGGAACCTTGCTATTAGCAATGATCAAATCCATAAAAGATGTGACATCATACCCATATAGTGCTCTGAATGGAGTCATGCCAATGGACATGTGGTATGTTGTATTGTGACAGTGCTCACCCAAATATAACCACTTTATCCATGCCTTCTGCTGCTCTCCTACATAGTTCTTCAAGTATTCTTCTACCCATTTATTGACAATCTCTATCTCCCCATTTGTTTGTGGGTGGTAACTAGTGCTTAGAGTCAACTAAGTATCTGTCAATCTAAAAAAACACTTGCTAAAACATACTAAGAAACCTACTATTTTGATCACTAACAATGTTTTTGGGTAGGCCATGGAGTTTGAACACCTCCCTAGAAACAACTTTGCAGCTTGAGATGCCTGAAACTTGGAAGATATTAGATATAGCATAGAAGTGGACATACTTAGTCAACCCATCTACCACAAAAAAGATGCTACCCTTACCTTGTACCTCTCCAGCCATAACATCACAAGTAAATGCATTCTTGGAATACTCTACCAAGAGATGGGCCCTCCAATCTACTAAAATCTCTATCATCAAGCATAAAGTTGGCTTCATAGACTAGGTATTTGCATCTATATTCCTTTTCCTCTTGACATATTCAATATCTAGATCATAGATTTGCAGTTTGTTAACCCACCTTTGCTACCTTTCATTCAAATCCCTTTGGTTGAGGAAGTATTTCAAGCTATTATGATTTGTTGAAGTATCCCACCCCAAATGGAAGAATCTTTCTTGCGATTTCTTTCTGATTTGTCTCAGTTTGGCAGATTGGACATTTTGTCAAACAAATCATATGATAATGTCTGAAACTAATTGTAGGTCAACCATACTTGAAATTCCAAATAGATTCACTGAGCAAATCAAAGATTTTTAATCCTCATTCAAATGACATATGACTGAGACATAAACATGGAAATAATTGCAAGCTACAGCCAAAGAATACTCAGATTTGCAGCTTATGATGGCATTCAGAAATGATAACAGCAAGTGAATAATAACAAATAATGCTAACAGCAGCTCGCCTTATCTCAGTTCTTAATATATCAGCACTAACAGAGGTTTGCTCCAGAACATATCATACATTTCTGATGTAATGTTGGTCCTTAATACTTTTATGACATTCAGAATTTGAAGCAGCATAAGACTATCATTAGACCTTTACCACAGATTTCAAAGTACAGTTCTGGACAACAGCATATAGAGGATTACAATATTAATTTTTGAGCGTATTAATGACTGATTTCTATCAGTAGTTCATACAGAAATTATAGTAGGGAATAACCCAGACCTGGAGAATAAGATTCAACTAGCAGATATGACTCATTCATTGAACAAGATGAGTTTAATACTCAGACCTGGAGAATAAGATTCAACTAGCAGATATGACTCATTCATTGAACAAGATGAGTTTAATACTCAGACCCGGATATTGAAGAGAGTCTGAGATAATCGCAGCAGTATTTGGGTGTTTGAAACTCACCAAAGAGCCCCGCCCAGCAGTAGAGATGCCTAGGAAACACAAGACTAGCAGCAACAAATCCTCCAAACTACACGCCTGTTTGAAGTATGAAGGGACAAATTAGTATAGAGAAATACCATGTCCCAATCTTGAATGACACTAAGAATGGCATCCAAGTATTTGCAGCAATTGATCTTCAAACCCTTGCCTGGCAACAACCTGATTATTGAAGTTCTCCTGTAGTTCTCTTTGCTCTAAAATAATGAACAATATATTTGCAATTTTCTGATATATCATTCAAACCTTGAGTATGAAACCTTCCTGTAAATCAATGGAGCACAAGCACAATCCTTGTAGTGGAATTGTCTGCAAGTTGGCTTGGGAGATCTCTCACTCTTGTACTGAGCTGTTTATCTTGAGGGATTTTGTCCTCAAAAAGCTTGAGATTTTCACTACCAGCAAACCCTTGCTGAAGCTCTTCTCCAAATTTCTCCAAAACAAGAATAATAATCATCAATTGAATAAAATGAGCTTTAAATGCCCTTTTATAATACGCAATTTGCATGAGCTTCAAATGCCCTTTTATAATACTCAATTTGCATTTGACTTTCATTTTATTTAATTTACTTTAATTTCATCTACTTTTCCTGCCTTTTTGGTGCACAACTTAGTAATATGAAGTATACTTTAAAACTCACTTATATCTCCCCTTTAAAAATGACACTTTAACTTATATTATAAAGTATACTTTAAAATCATTTAAATCCCTTTTAAATAAAGTCCTTATGTCTCCCTTTAAATTGGCACTAAAGTTAATATTATAAAGTGCACATTAAAATCACTTATATCCTTTTAAATATAAAGTCTGTAAGAGACCAGGTGTCTCTCAACCCAGACTTCTGACGATAATGTGATGTTTTGTTGGTTTTGTTGTATTTTGTGAATTTTGTGGTATTTTGCAATATCAAGAAATGGTATGATTTGGATAATAAATGCTTGAAAATCATATAAAATTGCAAAAATACCAATTACTGAAGCAAACTACTCCTAGATAGAAGGCGATTCATTTATTTGTCTTGCCAAATGATTACAAAGATGAAATGTTAACATGCAAGCAAAAAAGCAGTGATTTTATTAAAGAAAACCTGATACATATTGCAGCCGCTTGAAAGAAATAATGAGATGGTACAACTAGCTAAAATATTGTGATCTCCCTCTTGAAAACTGATGCAGAAGCCCCAGATGACCAAGGCGTCAACACTGGAAGAGGCAGACACCAAAAAGGAAAGGCGATTTGGTTGGAGGAAGTACGGCCCTGCTGCTGATAAGTACGGCCTGAAACCAGCAACCAAAAAGTCTGTACAATCTTGAAATGCGTGCCAAATAATCAATATAGGTATACACTGCAAGCTGGATTCTCTTCTAGAGAGAATCGACCCAACTACAGAGTGTAACCCCAATCTGTAACTTTGTAAATAAGCTCTGATGCGACTTCTGAATGAAGCCACTTTCATAGACAATCTTCAACTGGTCTTTCACAGCCTCAATATGTCTGATTCTGAAGAATTGACGTTCTCCAAAACTTGATTGCAGAAACCCTTGTTTTTCCAACTCCAAATTGTTCTCAAAGAGAAAAGGCAAAATTTGAATAATCATATCATAATGAGTTCTATTCTGTCTTTGAGAAATAAATACCTCTCTCCAAAATTCGACCCCCTTCAAAAAAGCAATTTAAATGCATTTAATAATATAAAATTCGCCTCTTTTGAAACTTAGGCAATTTCATTAATAAATGGCGTCCTTTTTTAATGAGTAATAAATACTCATTTAATATTAATATTACTCCACTATTATAAAGTATTAAATACTTTATAATTCGCCATTAATTAATATTTTAATATTTCACTTAAAGTGACTTTATAATATAAAGTCATAATAATAATTATTTAATTATTATTAAATGCTCCCTTATTCACCGTTTGGTCATCAAACTGTCAAATTGGGTCGAAACTGAGATGATCAACTGAACCAAGTTCCTTGCCAGAAATAGTAACCCTTGTCTGCCTGACTTACTATAAATAGTAAGTGTCTGAATATCACTTTGTAAGTCTCTGCAAAGGCCCAAACCTGAATCAACTGATGGAGTGATGTCTCAAAACTCTGGATAACTGCCAAGGACAACCCTCTAATCAAAACTGTTAGCCTATGAGGGTCAAATTGATAGGCTCACTCCTCAACAAACAACGTCAGCTAAAACGGGGACATTACAAAGTCCCCTTTTGATATATTTTAATAACGCATAAAGTTAAATTATTTAGTTTAACTTTATTACTTGATGTTATTAATATTAAATGCATAGGACCAATATTAACCAATATAACTAGAGGATATAATTATGCTACCATGCTAAAAATAGAAACTTGGCCAGCTGACCAAACTAGTGACTTACTATAAATAGTAAGTACGAGCAACACATTTGAGTGACTTACTAAAAATAGTGTGTCAAATGGTCTTGAATGGCCTCCGAAAGGCGCACCACAAATAAATTGGGACGGAGAGCTGAAGAATATTGAAATAAGCACCAAAGGGTCTGCTGAAGAGCCAAAGATTTCCCTCAAAAGGGTCCCTTGAACACCCTGTTAGCCTACGGGGACCAATTGGTAGACTAACCACTGCGCCTGACCACTACCTAGGAAAAGGGGACATTACATTTTTCCTAACCAGAAAGTTACTCCATACCAAATGCTAAAATTTCAATGTACGTATACTGCGAGCCAGTCAGCATACTTTCATTATACGTACCTATGTATATGTATATATGTGTGTATACGTAGATTCCGAGGTAATATCAACATAATATTTATTCATATTCACATATATATTATAGGTTGGTTGTGGGTATGTATACATGTATATTTACTTGTATACTTCCTCTATGTATACGTATTCATAAGTGTATTTATATTGATGCACACGTATGGCATATCCATCTGCTCTCATATGTTTGTATCGACATGAATATACTTATGGACACTTGTACATACCGTATTTATATATATATATATACATATGCACATGCCCACCTCCTAACCTGTAACATTATTCCACATATGGTTATATTGGCAAGCATCACTTATTCACGCGTTCAGAAGTAGATAGGACTCCTAATGTTAATAAACAAGCCTATGGATGACTTACCCTTAACTCAACAATTGACTTATCTTACTCAGTCTATATTATGTGTGTGTATGCCCAATTGGTACTCATTACTATTTACCCGAACAAGTTCCTCCCCGAGTGATATCTCTCCTCTGCCTGGAGGTATGAACTTGTTTCCTGCACATCATGACACGACAACAGGAGTCATATGCTCAAAACAAGGCAGTATATATAAAACATCATAGAAAGTTAGAATAACATTATTCCATAACTTATATGCTACATTCATTCAAGAATTACATCAATAGAAATATTAGACAAATGAGACAATCATTAGGACACATTCAATTGATTACAATGTACTTCCTATGCAGTAATAACTATACAATCGGGGTGTAACATGGATTACCACTGGAGGCCCCGTCGAAGTTTATTTTTATCCAGCCTTCTGCTGGCTTTTGCCACACTGTGTTCCTTCTGATTTCAGATTTCGAAATGGCGTTCGAGACTCCAACCATAGTAGGGATGCACAAACCTACAACTCTATTGGAGAGCTCAATATCCCTATTAGAGAAAACGTTCTTCGGAAAGCTTAACCTTTTGGCGGCTAAATTAACGAGCTCCACCATTGCCCCAGCCATACGCCGTGACATCTCCTCCCTACCTAGGGATTGCTCTTTAAAAATTCTCCTATTCCTTTCCTTCCAGAGTTCCCAACAGATCGTGGATGGCACTACTTGCCATATATTGCTGAAAACACCTTTGAAAGTTTTTCTCGGCCATGCTGACAACCAGTCTCCCAGGTTCTGTAGGAGTGGGGTTTGAAACCCTAAGAGCTCCATTATGATCTTCCAACAGTACTCAGCATACGGGCACGAGAGCAGTAGGTGGGACGCAGTTTCCGCTTGCTGCTTGCACATAATGCATCTGTTAGGGCCCTTGAAGCCCAACATTGCCAATCTATCCTGTGTAAGGATTTTCTTTTGTGATGCTAGCCAGGTGAAAACCCCGACCTTAGGCAGAACATGCTTACCCCAGAAGAGTGCATTTGGCCAATTCTGCATTGACTCTGCCCTTTCTTTGAGCTTGTAACGAATCTTAACCTTATACTCCCCATCCGCTGAGGCTGCCCATCTCAAAGTGTCTTCCCCATCACCACCCAGTATCGTTCTTTCCTTTAGTAGCGACGCAAGGGCCAGTTTTTGATCTTCTGGGGCATCGAGCTCGCCAGGGTCTTTCTAGGTCCATTGTTGCACCCCATTTCTCCAAACCTTCTTGCCGTAGTCACAGACTTTCAGACCCCAAACTCTATCTGCTACTGCCTTAATTTCTTCCAAATGAGCCAAATCTCCCATCTTGGAAAAACCTTCCCAGGAGTCATTCCAGAAGGAGGCATTCTATCCGTTGTGAACTTCCCACGTGACATGCTTTGTAATGATATCTCTGCTTTCACAGATGAAGTTCCAGATGGCCGAGCCCTTTGGCGGGTCAAGTACTCTAATTATGCTAACCTGATCATCTGAGTCCAAATACTTTCTCCTCAGAATTCTTACCCACTTTTGGTTACCTGTGTACATTTGCCATACTAATTTAGCACCAAGCGCCTGATTCATGATTTTCAGTTGCCGAATGCCGGCCCCTCCCGCCAATTGGGGTTTGCACACCTTATCCCAAGCTAACAGTGGAATCTTATTTGCTTCTTCTGGTCCATTCCAAAAGAACTTCCACATAATTTGGTTGAGCTGGGTAGAGATACTCTCAAGAATCTTCATACAAGACATCGAGTAGATTGGGATGGCAGACAACACAACCTTTACCATAAGTAACCTAACTGCAGAAGAGAGTCGTTTTCCTTTCCACAACTCCATCTTCTTCCTACAGTTATCTACAAGCCTTTCCCAATAACCAATTCGGTTGACCCCAGCAAACAGAGGCATTCCAAGAAACCGACTAGGAAGGTTGGCAGGTCTCACTCCCAAGATTCGTGCTAGGATACGTTGGAGGCTAGGCTGGACATTTAGGAAAAAGCTATGTTCCACGGCCTTACGGGGACGGGGACGGGGGGACGGCTGGGGACGCGTTTCCGGGACGTTTCCTAGGGGCCCATTTTTAGGGGACGGTAGGGGACGGCGACATACAAAATACATATATATATATGATTTTTTCAAAATTTATTAATATATTATAGATAGAGAGAGGGAAAGAGAGAGATATATGTCAATAAATTAATAATTGCTAACAACAATATCAATATATAAATAAATCGCGAGAGTAGTAGCATAACAACATAATAAATGTCATTAAAGCATTATAAAATTTATCATAGCAATATCAAACATCAATAAAACCATGGTCTATCAATATCAATAAATCACGAGAGTGGTAGGAAATGGAACTAAGTAAGTGCAGCTCCCAGCTCCTCAAGGCATCCCAAACACAAACAAAATGCAGCTTGAGTGAAGAAAAAAACACAGTCAAGTAGAGCCCAGCCACAACTTTACTCTAGGCATTAGAAACAAAAACTTGAAGAAATTTGTTTCATGCCTCTTTAAAATGCAAAAACGTCTCTGTTAAATGCCCAAACGTAGGAGCAAAATGCCAAAAAAATGTTTAGACTGAGCTGAGGCTGAGATTTTCCCGTGCTTTACTGTGTGAAGTCGTCGCCCCTGCCGTCGCTTGCCGTGAGAGCCAAATAATATCATTGAATCTTATGAAACTTTATTAAGTTTCATTTAAATTTTTGTTTTTAGACTTTACACAAACGCATTATGTTGTTGTGGGCCCACAAAACATTTAATAGCAATATAAAATGTTTTAAAAAAACAAAATTTTATGTTCTTTAATTTTCTGGAGCTCCATATACACAGGGGACGGCAGGGGACGTTGGGGACAGCGAGGGACGTTCCCAACGTCCCCTGCCGTCCCCGGGGACGGGGGAACGTTCCCAGACAAGAGGAAACGTTCCCCGCCGTTTCCTGTGAATTTTCCTGATTCGGGGACGGCCGGGGACTGTCCCCGATGCGTCCCCCCGTCCCCGGGACGGATGGGGACGGGTACAGGGGGTTTTGGGGCAGGGGACGCGTCCCCGTGTAACACAGGGAAAAAGACTTCTGATTTCCTCTAGTTGATAGCCTGCCCTGAGGCACTGCTATAGTCATCCAAAATTTGCTTAATCTTCCTTGCCTCCATTCTTGTGGCTTGCCCGAATAAAATGGTGTCATCCACGAACTGCTGGTGAGTGCTTGCTCCCACCCCTGGAGCAGCCTCAATACCCTTCCAAGAACCTTCCATCCTAGCTTGTCCAATTTTCCTGCCTAGGGCCTCTGCCATAATGATAAATAGGAAAGGAGAGAGGGGGTCTCCCTGTCTTAAGCCTCAAGAAGAATTGATGAAACCTTGGGCCACACCGTTGATCAGAACTGAAAACGTGGGGGAGGCGATACAGCTGCTAATCCATGCCACAAGCTTTTTGTCAAAGCCAAACCTACCCAGAACATCTAACAGGAATTGCTTGTCTACCCGATCATAGGCTTTTAGGATGTCTAATTTTAGAACCATGCTTGGCATTCGCATATTATTTTAAAAATAATATAATTTTAGAACTGTATTTTCTGATTAAATTTTTTTACAAATATCAGTAATTAATTTTAATTAATTATTATTATATTATTTTAAAAATATTTACTTAGTATTTATTGTATTTTAAAAATATATACTATATTTTAAAATTTTTACTGTATTTACTTTTTTTATATTTATTGTATTTTCTAATTAAATTTTTTACAAACATCATTAATTAATTTTGATTAATTATTATTATTATATCATTTTAAAATTAATATCATGAATTGCTACTTATTTTTATATTTACAAAGTAATTTTAAATTATGAAGAAATTCTGAAATATTTATTTTATAGGATAATAACATGCTGGAAATAACTTCTGAGATGTATTTGGAATTAAATAATAGATCATAGCGCCACACTTTGATATGCAATTTGGTATTTGTGTATGGAATGAAAAATTTTATGCCAAAAAACAAAGAATTGCTTCAGCTGTGTTCTGTATAAAAAGACATACATTGAAACAACATATCCTCTAATGTAGAATATGTTATAATGCCACGTGTAAAATACTTTGCGTGGACACATTGCAAGGAAATATCTGGTTCAACGAAGGTTATATGCAATTGGTGTTTGTGTGACATCGATGGTGGCATTTATCGCTTCAAATGGCATTTGGCAAAGGAGCCAGGAAATAACACCATTATTTGTACAGATTGCCCTGCAAAAGTCACATATCAGGCAAAAAAAGCTCTTGAGGGGATTTATGAGGGTAAGGCTAAAAAGGCAAGAATTGGGAATGAAATAGACTCCTATTCTATAGAAGTTAGGAGGAGTTGCTTGGATGGGGAAGATGGTGCACGTGTTTTCCAGGGAATTTGGGTCAACACTTTCTTCTACAGCACAAGGTCCAAACACAGGTGGAGAAAACATAAATTCTCTTTTCCCACCTTGTACTACACCAGGATCACAAACCACTTTGGAAAGTACAGGATGGAAGAAGATTGTCCATGAACAAGCAAAGAAGGCAATAGCAAATTTTTGGTACTACTCTAGCTTGCCATTCCATGTTGCCAGGTCTCCATACTGGAAAGGTATGGTGGATGCTATTGCATCTGTAGTTCTTAGGTTCAAAGCCTCATCTTTTGAGTCATTGAGGCTTCCTTTGCTTAATGATGCAATACAGGATGTTAGTGATGTTGTTGATGAACATTGACTGGTTTGGGCAAAGACTGGTTGCAGCATAATGTCAAATGGATGGACAGCTAGGAAGAATTGAAAACTCATCAACTTCCTCGTGTCTTGTGAAATTGGCACAATGGAAATCTATGGATGCATCAGACACAATCAAATCTGTAGCTACATTGTTCGATATGTATGAATCAGTAGTCAAAGAAATAGGGCCACAAAATGTGGTCCAATTTATTACGGATAATGTTGCTGCTTGTGTTGCTACTGGAAGATGCCTAACAGACAAACATCCCTCCATATTTTTTACTCCATGTGCAACACTTTGCATTGATCTAACCCTAGAGGACATTGGTAAACTTGAGTGGGTTAAGGAGGTATTGTAGAAGGCTCGCTCAATTACCAAATTTATCTACAATCACACAAGGGTTTTGTGTATGATGTGCACTTTCATAGAGGGCAAGGAGTTAGTTCAACCAGGGGTGACAAGATTTGCAACACACTTCCTTGCGCTACAAACTCTATGTGGACAAAAAATGAATTTGAAACGAATGTTTGTTTCAAACGAGTAGATAGAGTTTGGCTTCTCAAATCAAGTAGATGGTTTAGTAGTGTTAGAGTACATTTATTTTGCTAGTTTTTGGGATGCAATAGAAGAAATACATTTTTCAGAGCCTCTAGTGAAAGCTTGAGACTAGTGGATGGGGATAAATCCCCCATGGGATATTTGTATGAGGCCATGGATAGGGCCAAGGAGGTGATGAGGAGTAGGATGGAAAATGATAGGGATAGGTATATGCCATTATGGGACATAATTGATAGAAGATGGGATCGATAGATGCATTCTGTTCTCCATGCTGCAGGATACTATCTTAATCCAAGTTTGTACCATAACTCTTCATTTAGAGATGATGATGGTGAGGTTGCACAGGGCTTGTTCATATGCATGGAAAAAATGTTTGCTACCATAGAATGGTTTTACAACAACTATGGGAGAGTTAGCCATGTACAAAAAAGCAATGGTTTTTTTCTCATCTAAGGCTTCTGTGGAAGGTAGGAAGATCGTGAAACCAGGTAGAGTCTCTAAAATTTTGACAATCTCTCTATTTTGTGGAAAAATCATAAAATGTGTAAACATTTAAGATATTCTTACATGACATCATCTCCATATAATGTGATTTTCAGCACCATGGTGGGATTTTTTTGGTCATGAAACCAAAAATCTTAGGTGGTTAGCGAAATGCATTCTGGGCCAGCCATGCTATTCATCCGCTTGTGAGCATACTTGGAGTGTTTTTGAACACATACATTCGAAGAAATGCAATCGCCTAACATAACAACGGATGAATGACTTGGTGATTGTTCACCACAACCTCTGCTTGAGGCTAAAGAAAGCTCAAGGTTAGACTTTTAGTATACTTGCAATTGTAGTTGTAAATTTGTAATTGTATTCAAAATGTTTTTCACTTGTAATCTGAAGACTAATTTGTCCATGGGCAAAAGTAGGTACCATTGAGGATGTTGAGCCAATTGGCCTTGATGAGATTGATCTAGAGAATGAGTGGATTGGTAATAATGATGAAGGTCTTGAGTTTGAGGATTTTGAGATCCTAAAGGAGGCCAACTGGGATCCTCATGAGATTGAAGGACTTAGGAGAGGAAAAGCCCCAGGAGCTTGTAATGTCCCCTTCTCAGTAGCACTTCTGGAGTTCACTTAGCCTTTTAATTCCCGAGGCTAATGTTGAAATAGAGGGAATCATTTATTTAATCGCTTAATTTTTACCTGAGTTTCAAAGTAATCTTTTATGGTGAAATTGAGTGATTAATTAAATCATTTAATAAAGTTATTTGGTAAATGGTGCATAAAGTGACTTATGAAATATTTAATTACTTGGCTTTGTAAAAGTCACTTTATTGATGTGGGAAAAATTAAAAGATGAGGGAGTTTATTCTTTTCGGGTCTCTTGGGAAAGAAATGAGAAAAAGGGAAAAGGAGAGACCATTCGCACCACACAAGATATACACTAATCTTCATGAAGAAGCTCGAACCTCCTGGTTTTTGAGTTGGTGAAACCCTAGCTGCCACTGTTTCGGGTGTGAAATAACACTCCTAGCTTGGCATAGTTCAGATTTTGAAAGGGAAAAGAAAGGCAACCTACGGCTGATTTCGCATTTAGTGATTACACCATTTTGAGACTACATTGGGACAAATTTGTGAGAAGTTACAAGCAGGTTGGAGGCGTGGGCCATTGTGGAGACTCTAGGCGCACCAAATACAAGCATCCTGAATCATATTCAAGCCGTGTTTACAGAAAACGGGATGAATGTAGTAAAAACGCGACTCCAAGAGAAAAAACGCATTTCTATCCTCTCAAATCGTGGTCGTGGCTGCTGATAAAAGGGACTAGTTATGACGTCTCAGGGTTAGAAGGCTGGACGTATTGCTCAAGAAGAGAAACGACTGTTGAGAAGGCATTTGTTGCTGCTGCAAGCTTTCTGGGCGATTTCCAGGTCATCACGAACTTCCTCCAGTCTGAGATAAGCAACGAATCAGGTTCCTTTACTCAGTTTCTTGTCATTGTAGCTCATTCTAGTTGCTGGGTAAAATGTCAATGTAACTTTTGCACATTTAAGTCATTCCCTTGGCGTCATTTTTATCATTGTCTTAGAGCAGCTGGTAGATGCACTGGTCTGATATTATTTTACTATCATATCAGCAATATGCATACTGTAATGGAATGTCTATCAACTCTGTCCTTATGGTTCAGCCATGGTTAATTTGCTGCAAGTTGTAATCAGTCATGTTAGTAAATGCAATCATCTTATGCAAACAAACACCAGAACAATCAAGAAAACAGCACGTACAGAATTGAAAAACATCTTTGACAGCATATACACGGGCTCTCTTCAAACCAAATGAATAATCAGAAATTATAATAGCACATGAACAGCTCACGCATCAGTTGCTGGTAAAAATTCCAAGGGAATAATACAGAAAAATTAGAGCAGATTTGGCCAGCTCCTTACAGAGCTTCATCATTAGGACCTGCAACCCTCTAGCATAGCTCTATTTATAGTAGCAACTAGCAAGAGTCATTGGCTACCTTTGATTTTTTGAAACTTTGTACTCATTTTATAGGTTGACTTTGTACAAATTATATTGTAATTGAAATTTTGTCATCTGTTAGTTATGCATTGTGAACTAATGCTTTGAAAGATGTGGAATGCAATGTAATCAGCATTATGAATTATCATGTCCCTGAAACTTGTGACATCTAGAAGCATAATTAAATAGCTAGCCATTTGGTATCTCATAATTCCGAGACAATACTACAATTATAAATATTGTAATTACCATTGTAATAATTATAATATAATGAATATTAAAATATATAAAATATAGATATTAAATAATATTATATTGACAACTATGATTATTATACAAATATTAATAATTTACTATTTACCATAAGACAATATTATAAATATATAAAATATATATATTAACCGATATTCTAAATAATAAACTTGGATAATAATAAAATAAATATTGAATTAATAACTTATATGGTAAATCAATTGAATAAAATAACTATAAATAAATATAAAGGTAGGCTAAAGAAATCATAGCAATTCGAATTGCAACCCGACTCATTATCACATTATCGTGACTTTTCACAAAGGCACGATGCTTGGTTCAAGAGGAATATAAAAGGCCGTCGCTTAAAACACAGGAAGGAATGGAGGAAATGAGGATTACCACAGCTATGAGCAATGTCGTCACAGGTAAAGACAGATTCAAAAAGCAATGGAGAATAGTGGCAAGTGAAGAACGTAATATAGGAAAACCGAGGATCATTCCCGTGGCTAAAGGTAAAGATCACCGCTGGAGGATATAGGGTAGTTCGGTCTGCTTTAGCAAGTCGGTTCAAACTATTGCCACATTTACTGCCCATCAATATTCAGAAGGATAACACATTTTGGAATATGACGGCCCATTGATAAAGACGTCTTCAGCAGGAGCCAAACAACAATCATCTGTGAACTTATGTTGTGCCATCACAAAGAGTCGGGCTTACTTACTGAGTTTCAACAGATGGAAAGAGAGAAAATCGACTAAGAGGAGTATATATGGTGTCGCTGAGTTTAGAAAAGATACGTTGGCAGCAAAAGACATAAACATTTGAAAATCAAGCAGCATAAAGGGATCTCCAACAAAGGTTATGTCTTTTCCAAAAGATGCCCTTTCCCATAAAATATATATATGATGTAAGTGACGATTGAGATAGAAACAAATAAAACATTTAAAGTTAAGGAAAGAACATAGGGAAGAGGAGGGGCACGATGGATAAGAAATGGGAAAATAGACAGATCAAAAAGGCAGCGATAGATATTGGAGAGAAGACAACGAATGAGAGGGGACGTAAGAAGAGAAATTAAGGGAAATCAAGGGAAGGAACTGAGTAAGAATCAGAATACATTCTGGTTGGGAATTAGAGTCTCTGAGATCTGATCACATACAGAGAGCAGCAGTACAAGGTAAGTATTATCATAGTTAATAACTATTTACGTATTTAAAAAATAAGGATTGTTTAAATATAATTATGAATTTAATTATGATAACTGTCAAACATATTAGTAATTTAAATGATAACTAATCCTTTATAAATGTATTTAAATATAGTATGATTTACAAATATATTTTGATATATTATGTTGGATGAAATTTAAATGATAGAATGATAATTGATCTTGTGATATATAAAATATTATAGATGATTGACAAATGCAATATATACATATACATATATTCATGCAAAGTAATTATTGACTCAATTAGGAATAATGATTAATATTTATATAAAATATATACATATATATATATATGTGTGTGTGTGTGTATATATTATTTACACCTGTCTAAGAATGTTGCTTGTGGCAAGTGTCGCATCTTATAAGTAATAATGAGACTATTCATTTGCTATGACATTAAATGGTATAATAGAGTTCCTTGTATGAGATCTCGAAAGATATTTAATATCTAATTTACTCATGAAATATTTAATAGAGGAATCGTTCCGAGTGAGTAATAGGGAGAAAATGAATAATCCCTTGACAAGAATGAAATAATTATATCATCTTCAATCTTATTAGATGTTATCACTAAAATTTATTGATCTCTAATGTTTCTAATGTCTTTTTGAGAAACACTTTGAATGCAAGATTCGGGTTTAAGTGTTCCCGTCTGAAAGGGGACATTACATGAATATAAACAACAAAATCTATTTTCTATGATTCATTAGTTAAACTTTCTATTTTATTTGCTCTCTATATCTCTATTGCTATGGAAATGCCTTTCAATTAAAAAAAAACAGTTTTTGTCTCTTATTCTACAATTTTTTACATTGTTTTAAAAACCCGATTTTTTCAAAAAATCTTGAACTTTTGGTTTGCCAATTTTTTCCCCAAAAGATTTTTGTTGCTATGCTATTAACAACAGAAATGCATAGTTATTAACTTATTAGTACATCATAAAATAACCCAACATAAATTACAACAAATACTTAATGTAGTGATCCCTGAAAGAGTCTTTTTTTTTCAGAAAACCTTAAACTCTAACTAATTCTTGAGAGTGCCAACGAAGGATAAGTACAAAGTTTCAGCTTGGATTGATAGCATTGAAAATCTTATTTGTTAGTTTTCTTCTGTCACTTTTTGTTGTCACTTGTCATGATGATTATAATAATGTGAATGAACTTGAGCTTCCTTATATTGGAATTTTGGAAATATAGAATAACAATCCAGTTGAACTTTTTTACTTGTTGAAATGCTAGATGAAATTTTTAAATCATATCCCAGATTAATAAAATTACTATGAAATTTGAGAAATTGCAGGTTGTTGAACTTGATAATGGAAAGGCTTTAGATGCACACCTTATTATTGATTCAATGGGGAACTTCTCCCCCATTGTCAGACAGGTTTGAGTTCTCTTTTTTTAAAAGACACCTAACTATCTTTAGAGTGATTATGAATTAATTTGTGCATTGAAGGTTGCTATACAACCAATTATTAACACCATAATGAATTATAAGATATATATTGAATAAGTAGGAAGGCATGTAATATGTAGAATCAAAGGTAAAATGAGTTCAATGTGCAAGATAAAATATTTTGCATACTGATATTGGATTATGCAGATAAGATCAGGAAAGAAGCCTGATGGGATTTGCCTTGTAGTCGGTTCGTGTGCTCGTGGTTTCAAAGAAAATTCTACAAGTGATATAATTTATAGCAACTTACCAACAAGAAAAGTTGGAGAATCAAGAGTTCAATACTTTTGGGAGGTATCAATTAGTTGTGTTAATTGCAGTTACTTGTTTGCATGATACCTCCACCGCACTTATTTCTCTACAGAACAGAATTAGTGTATGAAATGCCTTGATTCTTTTGATATTTCATTAAGGGTAGTTCTAAAAGAAGTGGGTATGGTATAATTTACTTAAACAAAGAATCTAGCCTAAAATCTGCTGATTTTCTTAAAGTATAAACATATGAAGGATTGTTCCATATGCTACTGAAGAAGAAACATAAATTATCTTATCAGATAAATACAATTTTGTTGGTGGCAGAACTAAAATATGCATAATCATGTATATGAAACATGAAGAGTTAGATTAATTTCAAGTCTTCGATATGGGGCCAAAGTAATATACACTATAATAAAGCGATTCCAAATTACATACTTGTTGCATTAACTTTTTTCTAACTTTAGTTTTTTCTTCTTTGTAATAATTTGATTTATCTACTAAAAGAAATAGCGTTTGAGAACTACTATAATTTTTATTATGTTTCAATAATTTGATTTATGTACTAAAAGAAATAGCACTTGAGAGCTAGGTTGGGATGCTTCAACACAACTATTATGTTTTCACCAACATATGCATTAAAAACTAATTAATATCAATTCAATGCTCCACCTCAAGTTCTTAGAGTTGGGAACTTGGTGATTAAAAAGTGCATGGACTTGTATTTGCATTTTCTATATTGAAAAAAAATAAAAATGGTGTGGGGTTATTACAGTGGTACCAGAGATGGTGGTCTTGCTAGCTTTCTGGGAAGCTAACACTTTTTTGCAGATCACTTGCATGTTTTGAGTTGACTGCTTTTTCAATTGTGATAGAAAATTGAAATTCAGAATTTTTCGATCCTCAGTTTCTTTAGTTTGTGAAATCATGTCATTAGCCAATTTGGGAATGAGACTTTATAGAACAGTGAAGAAACTTGAGCAGCCACCCCAATCAAAAGATGTTCTAGACTCAGCAGTTTAGAGGAAGTGGAAGTTTGTTTGCTCATGGTAAAATAGTCAGATGCTGAGATTTTGGGATAGGCGATGAATCCATCAATGATTGCTTTTGTTAAGCCCTAGCTTATGAGACACCCTGATAAAGACGTGAAACTTGCCGTTACCATTTTATTTAGTGAAATTACGAGATTAAATGCTCCAAAAATCCCATATGTCAACAATATCATGAGAGAAATATTTCAGTTGATTGTGGAAAGTTTTCAAGGTTTGGTGTATATCAAAAGTCCTTCATTTGCTAAGAGGGTAACAATTCTAGAAACTATTGTTACAATTAGTTTATGTGTTGTGATGTTAGATTCAGAATATGATGATTTTATTCTTAAAATGTTTCACCATTTCTTTGCTACTATTAGTACGAATCATGAGGAAAATGTTGTAAGCTCAATGCAGACAATTATGTTTTCGGTTTTAATCGAAAGTGATGATATTCCTTAGCCACTCTTATTATTTTTGTTGGCTAATATGAGAAAGAATGAGCAGAAATTTTCACCGGTTACACATGCTCTAGCTAAAAATGTTGTCAAACAGTGTGCCATACTTGATAGTTGAAATGACAGCTGAAGAATTTACTCTATGTAATCAGCAGATTAAGAGTTTTGTTGCAAGAAACAAGAGAGATGATAGCAAAAATGAACTTCAAAGAAAAAAACTTTGCTTCTTATGCAAATAATCTTGGGATCCAAGTCACAAATGTTGGAGTAAAGAAGATGTAAAATGCAATGAAGATCTACTAAAGAAGGTGATGGATACTCCTAAGCCACAAGCTAAAACCGAAGAATTTTTACTTCTATCAAATGTCTATTCCAACAGAGTGGTGATGAGAACAAGGAAGACATTGTCACATTGGAGCATGAGAAAGAAGAGAAGATAGCATCAAAAATTCCAAAGTTGTTAAAGAACCAAATTTGAGAAAGAACAATCAAAACACTCATGTGAAGAAGAAAATGTCTTAACTCAAGAATCATGTGTGGTGGAGCTCCATAATGACTTTGTTGAAATATGTGCACATGAGACAAATGATTTGGGATTTCTGATGATGGGATTAAGCTTGCTGAAAATTTCAGACCAGCAGCTAATAATGAATGCTTAGATCAACTATGTGAAGTTCATGAAAAAAATGAGTGGGAGGTACAAGACACCTTTCAGAGTGACTTTCATAATGAATCTATAGAAAGGTATGTCTTAGAAGGGTGTTGATTTTTGCGTTGATTCTAATAGAATTTCAATATCATTGCATGACTTTTTATTTTATGACAGTGATTGGAAGAAATAGTTGATGGTAACAAGATAAAATGAAGTGCAAGTCCTAATAGAGTTGGATAGCAAAACCAAGGTCATTGAAGGATTAATACAAATTTAAAGAGAGAAAATATTGAGAAATTAGATGGAGTAAATGTTGCCAGGAGTAAGCAAATTATTACTATTGCAGATTTACAAATTGTTAAAAATGCAATGGAAACAATGAAATCAGAATATATGCATATGATTGAAGACAAAAATGTGGCCACCAAATTTGTAGATGAGGTCTTAATTATATCTAAGTAATTGAAGGTAGAGGTTGATGAGCTCACCTTTAAGCTTAAATTAGCCAAGAACTCATTTAAAAGAACCCAAATGGCACTATTGGAGGTAGAAGATTAGCTAATTGTTGCAAATTGCTTCAGGGAGCAAGAGAATGAAGCAAGGGCTAAGGAAATCGCTTAATAGACTTCAAGGAGATTTTGATTTAGAACATTTTTCAAAAAAATAGAAGTGGCAAGTACATAGTTGGATCAGCGAGAAGATTGGTCTAAACAAGAGAATGGAAATAACTTTCAATCTTTTGATAACCCACTTTTTGAAATAGATGTAGAGTTATCTTTTGATAATCCACTTTTTGAGATAGATGTTAAGAAATTTCTTGATTCTAGTAACTCAACTTGTGATAATAACAGAATGGTGCAGCAAAAGCCATTAACATCACAAGAAGGATCAAGGATTGGGAATCACAAAATCCCAATATTGATATGGGATCTAGGTGAAGATTTTAGACATGAGATAGGTGCTACACTAGATACTAAATGGGGTTTTCAGTTTTTTGATGTTATCAGAACAATAACTAATGGTGAGCAATTTGATCATTTTCATTATAGCTTATGATATGAAAGCATTGATAGTAGCAAAGGTTTAAGGCAAGGATTTTGTCTTAATGAAAAGTACCATGAGATTGGGAAAAAAGGAAAAAAGTACAACTTGTAGCAAAGGGCACTTATATCCTTTCACTCAAAGTTGTTTTCACATAAGAATATGGAACTTAGGTATTTCATTGAGACATCTACTTTCAAGAACAAAGGGTTGTCCTCTATTCAAGAGTTGTAGTTTACTAGTTAGGACAACAACAATTTTCTCATCTTATATTGATTTTGATTCAGTTTTGTCTCTTAAAATTGGCATTTGTAATGAGATAAATCAATGTGGAATTGATAGCACATATTGGAGAAGATTGTTTGACATGATTAGAATAGATAGAAGATTAACAACTTCTTGATGTATCAAAATGCAGCATAAGGATGGTGAAGCTACTACATTGCTGAGTATACATGCAAGAGATCACCAACAAAGCATGTTGGAGGTTAGTGGTGACAGAAGAAATGAACCATGGAGGATTATAGGTGAAAATTTCAGACTTAGTTCTACTGTCATCATTCAAGTCAGCCACCACACAATTTTGTTTGCATACATACAAGTGGGTTGGCAACTATTTTTAGTCAAGGGATGGAGAATTTTTCAGTTGGTGATTGTTGGGATGGAATTTTCAGCTTTTAAAAAAGTATTTTCAGTCATTACAATGCTCACATTCTTTGTTCTTGTAAGGAGATTTCAATTTTGCAGCTGCTGCTCCATTTTTAAGTTGTTAACTTTGATCAAATCAAACTATAAGTTGTTATTGCCATACTTGAATAGCTACAAGACGGATCATTTTGAGATCACTAAATCATTGGAAAATGTTGTTAAATAGTTTCAGCTGAAGAGAATTAATACTTCAGCCAACATAACTCAGATTTGGAGGAAAAGTCAAGTGATTCATGACTGTCATAACTTATTTTCAGCTTGCACAAAAGTTGATTCGTGCCTTTTCTTGGAAGGAAGAGCTAACAACATCATTGATGGAGATCATCTTGGGAGGGTTTATGTTGTGGATTACACATGTAACAACCCGATCCTTCGGTAAAATAAAAATTTCCTTAATTTACATCCTACAAGTATGTAAACATGTTAACATGACATTGTAATAAAATTTTTCATTTTCTTTATTGATAAAACATGAACCAGTTGCCATATCAATTTACAATAAAGATTCCATTTCCATATAATAACTTCACAAGTACATGCAACAAGAATACATACCTCACTAACTTAGCTCCAATGAGCTTTAGAACAAATAGTAGTAAGAAGGTCTAGAATTCTTTTCCTATCAAATCTTGGTACATCGGCTGCTTGCTGTGGAGGAGAAACATCACTCGGGCGCTTTTCCGCCAACCACGGAATTATAATGCATTCCCCCGCACATCCATTATTCAATAGATGGCCCTCCCTTCGTCGAAGAGATTGGTAGGGTATCCTTTAACGATTACCAATTGAGCATAGTGTTGTGTCCTACATAACTAGAACCTTGCTATTTCACAATCGCGAACTAGTACAAGGATCACAATGAACTGACAGTGTAAACATCGCCCGATCTAAGAGGATGTAGGTACATTACACTACTTTGATCAAAGAGTTTTAGTTCAGTAAACGACTGAGAAAGTCATCTATCATATACACTACTCAGGGCCAATTTGACTTAAGGCTATCTTACACTACGCGTAGGTTATGTCCTTCATTGGGTAATCAGTCACCCCAGACTTCCTACAACATTCTAACTGCTACAAATGAATCAGCATAACAAGTAATTCACCTATTACCTCCTATACTGGAAATCTTTATCCTAGGAGTAACCCAGGCTTACCTCAGTTAACCTAATAACTTAAGCCAATAGAATTTACTTGACTCCTATCCTCATTTCGGTTCTAGTATATAGTTACTATTGCAGCAATACTCTCCTTATATGGAGATCATACAATTAAAGCAAATTACAACTAGAATGCAACATTTCATTTCCTATGTATCGGCAGCAAACATAAAACATTCCATGCTCAACATAGCTTAGTATAATTAAATACTTAAATGTTATACTTTATATAATGCTGCTGAATTCCTCAGTCAAGTTCTTTCTCCTATCATGGAGTACTTGAAAACACCTTATAAAAGCGGCTCTAATGCTTCAATTCTCTTTTCTGAAAGCATTTAGGCTTTTAGCAATTAATATCCATGCGAACAGTGTTCTCCTCTTATCTCTTTTTCATAAATTATCCCTTTTATGTTAACCCAATAAACCAATCCCTTAATTTCTTTTCCTACTATTTCCCTTTAATGCAAGATAAGTTAAGCTAATCCCTTAAGCTCCTTAAACATTTAATCCCTTTCTTTTACAATCCCTTTATCCTTAAATCCTTCATTTCATCTACCATTAAAATGCATTGAATTTCCTTATGCATTCACCCTTAATTGTAATGATTTCCCTTATACATTTGCCCTTTAAATACGATGAATTCCCTCATTCATTTATCCTTAAATGCAATGAATTTCTTCATACATTTGCCCTTATATGCAAAGAAAGTTTATCAAGACATTTCTAATTCTCCATGAACTAATTGCAATCATCAAACTCAAGAATAAAAGAGAGCAGCATTTCAAACAAGAATTATTAAATAGATATCATGCCTGATATATTAAGCTCTTTTCCCCAGCACTGCTCTTCTTGACTCTCCTTCAACGACTTCCAGAATTCCAATTGGAGATGGCTGCTTTGCAAAACTCTCTTTCAATGGTGATGATTTCTTCAAGTCACTCTTCTCAATTGACACTTCTCTGATAGAAGTTAATTCAACTGTGAACTCACTCCTCTCAAAGCTTAAAGGAATTTAGCAGAGTAAACTGACATTTGCTGTTAAGGATTCTCATTTTCACACACTCAGCAAAATAGTAAAATGCAGCAACAGAGAATAACACAACAGCTTAGATAATGGACAAGGAAGCTCTTAAAAACGCAGGAATCAAATTGCTCAAGATTGTGGAACAAAGAATGGCTGGGAAAGTAATTATAGGCCTGAAATTGCAACAATTTCCTTCTTTGTGGGCATGTAGAATGACAACAAGGCACCCAGACTTAGTCAAATGCTACATGGCAAGCATATAAACCCTATATTATCACAAAAGGAAGTGAATCGACCCTCTTGGAGCCAGCATTATCAGAATAATTCAACTTAAAGCTCAAAAATCGCCACCTACAGGAAAAACGTCCCTGTTTGGCGCATGAAAACGAATGACTCATGCTTACTGCGATTTTGTCAATTTTTTGCTTGCTACAACACACATTAGTTGACTGGCGTTTCCTCTTCTCCAGCGCTGAAACTTTCCTCCATTTTTTTGCTGCATTGAAGCTTTCTTCCATTCATGGGAAAAACTCTCAGCCATATTTTGGTTTATTTTCAAATGTTTACACCAAAATATTTGATTCATATTTCTTTTTCCTTATGTTTAGAAAAAAGGTTCGATACTTTATGAAGTCTTTATGTTTTCCTTAAAACTAGTGACTATCTTCTTCAATAGTCCGCTTCATTTAACTTGCTTAAGTTAAAAGATTTGAATCTTTTAACTTTATCACCTTTGAGTTTAATATTTATTCTTTTAAATATTTACAAATATTTTCACTTGGAGTTTATACATATTTTCACTTTAAATATTTAATTATATATATATTTATATATTTTATAATATATGTATTTTTTTTAAGTATTGATATATTTATATATATAAGTATATATATATTTCCGACATTGCCATCGTAATGTATATATATATATATATATATTTATATATATGCATATATTACCTTAATATATATACATATATTTTATACCTTATAAAATATATAAAAATATATATTTACACATGTATTTATGTATCTATGTATATATCATAAAATATAATTACTCCATTGATATATTGTTGTACCCAAAACCAAAATTTTTGCTTCATCAAGGCATTTTGTTTAAAAGAGTTTAAATCTTGCTAAAATAATGTCAAGTATAGTTTTTGGGCAATATCAAGCATGGAGTTTTGTCAATAGTTTGTCAGTCAAAGTCAGTTTTATTGATCAAAACCTGATGCTGAGACTCAGAACAGAGCATTTCATGATGGAGGAGCGTTTTGCGACAGCATTTCACGTTGCACATGATCATTTCAGTGGTCAAGGCGGAGTTTTTAGTGATTAAATTATGAGGATTTTTCAGAGGAAAAACAAGAAAGCGCAACTATAGCCTGGGGGCGCCCTTCTGTTTGAAGGTCAATATCTTGTTGAAAGTGCTCATAAATACAGTCAAACTCTTCAGAATTGGCCTGGCTATCCGACGAGCTATCCAGCGAAGGTATCCGATACCCGTAATTTCGGCAGCTGGCGACAGAAGTTGAAATTCCCAAAGTTCTACATGGCAGAAACTTGTCCTTTTCCAGCAAAAGCGCGCCTGAAGCTTGAGGGCGCCCTTCTTAAAGGAGGTTTGGATTTTGGTTTTTCTGATGATGGATGCAGTCATTTTCTTCGCGACTAGTCTGCTCGTCCAACGAACTATCAAATACAGTCCGCCGAGTCCCAGAGCTCCGGCAGCCGACATCTGAAGATGACCTTATAATAGAGTTTTCACGTCTTTGAGCTTCCTCATTGCATTTCCAGCGCAACTATAGCTCAGGGGCACTGGTTAAAATGACCCTTGAGATGGTCAAATTTGCAGACGAGGTCTTCCTGACGTTAGTACTACGCTAGTCCAGCTCCGCAACGCACCAAGTTGTCTGTCGATCTGACATTCTGGGTGATTGTGGCAGAGTTTCTACCAAGCATGTAATTTCACGGGCGGACCAACATAAAATTTTCATTGTATTTCTACAGTCTAGAGGCGCCTAGCCTTTAGGCCTGTCAGATGAGGTCGTTCGCTTTCGAAGTCTTCACGGGATTCAAGCGTAATTACTTTATCTATCCAACGAGCCCAACCATCAACTTCCAGGATTTGGCAGACGCTCGTACGTGCGAGGTCTTTGGCGAAGTGTTGAAAAGTGAAGATAACTCATAAAATGGCTGTGTTGGTTGTTTATTCCATCTTGGGATGGGCGCCCTTCTATTTGAGGTCTTAGAAGCAGTTTTCTTGCTTCGTCGCCTCTAGAGACTTCTCTTCTCAATCCTTCTGGCTATCCGTTAAAACAAATGTGGCTCGAATCGGGTTATCCCAGCTCCAGATATCAGAGGTCGAAGTAGGGTATCTGGTTGAAAGTTCAACTTTCGTCAAAACACTGCCAGTGCAACTAAAGGCCAGGGCCGCTTTTGCTTTTGAGGCCCTTAATGCGCTTTTCAGACGTCGTGTGTATATCCGTTGGATGCAGAATGTCTCTAAGCATGCAGTGAATTTGGTTTCCTGTCAGCAGGGTTCATCATTCACCGTCAGCAGCTGTTTGAAGTATCAGATGGCAGTTTAGGAAAATGGTTGTCTGGAACCCTTAAATGAATTTAATCAAGGGCGCCTAATTTTTTAGGGTGTCAAACGATGGATTTTGCAGTGTTGACTCCCAGCAGACGTTTCTTCTTTGCTCAGCAGGCTTCGTGATGGATGTCTCAATTCAATCTCAGCATCATCTGGTCACTCAGAAATCAGTGTCGAAGATGGCCAGTCGTGACTTTGTCATCAGCTATAAAATAGGAAGTTAATAAAAAGTGCAATATTTGAGCAAATGGACGCCTATGAGCTTAGATGATGACTTTTTGGAATCGGTGAAGTCTAACGGTGAATCCAGAAGCTTCATTCGAATTGTCAACTGAAGTTTAAAATATTTAATATTTATTTTGCATTAAGTGGCGATTTTCTATTTTTTGCGCCTTTGCATAATGAATATTTTATTATTTATTTAAATTCAAACTTCAAGTCAGTGGCAGTGAAACTGAGAAGGGTCCAATCAGAAAGCTTCTATTTCAATCAGGGTTTTAAATCTTGCAGTTGCCAAGATAGGTGCGAATTTCTTCTTATTTAAACATGGCGCCCTCATTTGATATTCACCAAGCTTTGAGAAATTCGTATTTCTTAAGAGGAGATTTTTATCTTAAGGAAAATTCGTATTTTTCAAGGCAAATTCAATTCTTTACAAAGGCAAATTTCAAGCTTTAATAGAAATTCATAATTTCTCAAGAGGCGATTTCATATTCTTCAAGAACAAAGGCGCAAACCTCAAAGCAAATTCGCAATTTTTCAAAGCAAGTTCGCAATTCTTCAAGATCAAAGGCAGATTTCTCATCAACAATCAAAGGTGATTTTTCACATCAAAGGCGAATTCCTCATCAACAATCAAAGGCGATTTTATCTAACATATCTTTTTACAGGTTAAAAGTTCATATTTATCAGCAATCTGAAGAATTCAAGGGCGATTTTCATTGAGGAAGAACATACAAAAAAAAAATGTCTTTTTCTTCCTTGGTTCTCAGATTTCTCTTAGATTTTGATTTGCATGTTCCTGAAATTGGCAAATTCGACAAGTCTAAACATCTGGATCATTTCTATGTAACTTCCTCGAATTAAAATTGTGCGTTTGATTTTTTAGGAATTTTTAACTTCTAAACATTCGTTCTCGAGTTTCTAATTTTCTCAACTGAAAATTCTTTGCATGATCGAGTAGAGGTTAGATTTTCACATTTCTGACGTTCTGGGTTGTCTTAGAATCTTTTTCCGGACAAAACCCATATCTCAGATTTTTCGCCAAAAATAACTCTTTGAAAGGCTATTTTTAGCTTCAGCACGCTGTTTTTAGCTCTCCAGAAATCTTGTCAAAATATAGCCGTGTTCACAGTCAACAGGCAAGTTTTTCAGAGTGCAGTTCACGCAGACTGAATTCAAGACCAAATCGGTCTTAAATCATGATTTCGTCAGAAAAGCTGAGACCGATTTGTATCAAGTGCTTTCAGAGGGTTGACAGGCGTAGTTACTCAAATCCATATGGTTGCATGCCTCGTATGGCCAATTGTCTTCCAAGGCCGGTTTAGAGGGTTGAAATCGTTGGGATTTTGCGTGTGCAACAAGTTTGTTTGCATTTCTCACAACCAAAGTGTGTGCAGTCAAACTTCACAGGAGAAACAGCTGAAGCATCAAGTTGCAGAGGAGATAGTTGCCATCACTTCAGTTACGGAGCCGCCAAAGTTATAAGTCAGTGAAATGCTAGTTTGAGTGTGCAAAGATTGCCAAGATTACTCAAGTTGCTGACATTTAGATGTTGATGCAGTTAACAATCTCGTTGAGGGATTGGTTGTTCGAGATCACGATCAGTAGACTTCAGTTCCTACCTCTCAGAATAGACTTTATACACAGGAGTTAACTTGGCGTTACCCTTTCAAGTGAACTCGTTGTTTCATCACATGCATATCTATTCTGAGATCAGCTTTATTCACTTGGAGTTTCATTTAGGGTTTTCGTTAACTGATGGTAGTCTTCCAGTTAACTCGCTTTCAATAAGGACATGCATGCTTGCACAATTGTCCATTTTTAGATTAGATGTTTTCCAGTTAACTGTATAGTTTCCTTTATTAGGGTTTAGCAATAAATCTTGCATGCATTGCAAGACTGTAGTTGACTAAAGGTGATTTTAGGGTTCCCTACACCTTTCGATGTCTATAAATAAGAGCTTTTGCTCATTTGTACATAACTTTTGCACGAGAGAGAAATATATGCTGTGCCCACCTTGCCCTCAATATTGCTCTTTTTGTATCTGTTCATGTGTTTTTGCTGTTATAGTGAATTGTTATGCCACATAGGGTTTCATGCAATTATAATGGTGAATTCTTTCCTTAGTTAGATAAAATCTGTTTTGTGTTCAATAAGCTTGTTCAGATTGAGATGATAGTTGTGCCACCTTGCCTTCAAGTAGAGAATCTGCACTTGGTTATCGTGTGTTGTTGTGAACAATAAACTTATTCGGATTGAGCTGATAGTCGTGCCACCTTGCCTTCAAGTTGAGAATCCGTATTCAGTTTATCGTGTGATGTTACCAATAAGCGTGTTTAGATTGAGCTGATAGATGTGCCACCTTGCCTTCAAGTTGAGAATCTACACTCGTTTATCGTTTGATAGTCAAACCTTGCTCCGTTTCCTCATGCTCTGTTTCTTGAGGAGACTGGATAGAATTTAAGTAATTAAGTTTAGTTGTAGTTAGTAGTCTGCAAAAACCAGAAAATTTAACGTATATAGTTTTCAGAAAGCCTTGTACCCTCTACAAATGAAACAAAAAGACAGGATATAGTTTAGTTTATTTCCATTTGCAAGTACTTTTGTCAAGCACAACGAGGGAGCTTCCCCTCCTAATTTGAAGAGCACTCATTGCGTAGTGTGCATAGATGTCCGTACCAACTCTTACTCCAGAGGTGCTAGTTGTTATGCCAACATATATACATATATACATACATATATATGTAAATTTCCTAGACAATAATATTAAATATTATTTTCTCCAATGATATTATGTGGGGTGTGTACGTATATACATGCGTATAACCATTTATACTCTTGTGTATACGTATGGATGCGTATATACATGTCGACACATACGTATGAACATATCCATTTGCTTAACGTACGCATGTAGCGATATGTTTATACATATGGATACGTGTACTCAATGTATACATGTGTATACGTACCTACTCAACCTTAAACATATATTTTTCACATTTTCCATACAGGGATCATAGTATAGTAAGTCTGACAATAAACAATCATCACTCACAAAGCACAAAGAAGTAAACTGGACTCTTAAAGCCTATGGATGACTTATCAAGACTAACTTATCTGACTTGGTTTCTCCCAACCTAGAATGACGTGTGTGTAAGCTCAAATGGTTCACGTTACTGCTTACCCGACCAAGCTCCTCTCTCGAGTGATATTTCTCCTCCGCCTGGAGGAATGGTCCTCATTCCTGCATTCACCATCATAAACTCACGACAATCAAATGCTCAGAACAATAGCAGTATATATGATAAATCAACATGATTCATTAACCTCCTTATGCAGTATTTTACCATGAATAACATCAACTGAGATAACATCAAATGAAACAACATCAAGTGAGATAACATCATATTGAAAACAAGGTACATGCATCAATAATTCACCTCCAAATTCGACATTATATTCACATTTACCCTACCTATTAACGGTAACTAGTAGCTTCACAATTTGGGATGTAATATACTTCCCCCCTTGTGAATCATCGTCCCCGATGATCTATAGCCTTTTAACATGCAGTTAGAATTAAGTAAGGTTTTACTTACAATTCTCAAAATATGTAAGATTTATAAAACATTCTTCCTATGTAGCAATCACGTCCTTCCTGGTCCTTGCTTTGAGTGTCCTTACTATCGCATAGGGAAATCTCGTATGCTTCACACATACTTACTCTCCCATAGAGATTTATTACATATACTCATCCAATATATAATAGGAACTATACATAACACCAAACATACAGTGATCGGAATTCATTGTCCCATGAATTTATCCTTAGTATAATCCAAATAGAAAAGGAACAACGATGGATTGCGCACTACATCGTGGGTCCATTCCTTCCCCTTTTGTAATTACACTTTTAGACAACTCATAATCCGAGTCCGTCCGTCATTTACTCAACCATTATTCTTACCATAAAGTACTTATCCTTGATTACTTCCCCATCTCGAGCACAACATTGCTCCTGGACACCTGTCAAATCCTGATATTGTGTAACGACCCGACATCTACGATAAATTTTTTTTCTATCTTTTACAACTTTTAACCAAAGTAAACGAGTAAACAATAGCATAACAAAATTTTTGTTTTCTTTTTGAAATAAAGTACAACATCTAATTATGATTTCAACTTTTCCAATTTAAATAACTTTAACTTTTCATTTAAATAACAGAGTATAAGAGTATAAGAATACATACACAGCTTTAAAAAGCTTTTGCACAAATAGAAGTAAGACGGTCCAGGTTCTTCCTTGCAAATCTTGGTTCTTCGGTTGTCAGGTTGTGGAGGAGAAATATCACTCGAGTGCTTTTCCGCCAACCACGGACTAATAATGCGGTCCCCCGCACATTCATTTTTCAATGAATGGCCCTCCCTTCGTCGAAGAGATTGGTTGAGTGACCGATTCCGTTAACCAACTGAGCATAGTGTCGTGTCCTACATAACTAGATTCTTGTGCCTTACAATCTCAACCTAGTATATGTGTTTTGGATCACTGTGAACTGACAATGTAATCATCTTCCTAAACAAAGAGGATGTAGGTACATTACATTACTATGGCCATAGTGTTTGATTCAGTAAACGACTGATAAGTCATCTATCACTACACTACTCAGGGCCGATTTGCCTTCGGGCTACCTTACTCTACGCGTAGGTCGTGTCCTTCAGTGGGTTTAGTTTACCCCAGACTACCTACCACAAACAGTTTACTAGAAATGAGTTTTTAAACGAGTGTTCGCTATCCTATCTCCTGTTTCCGGAATTCTTTATCCTAGGAGAGAGCTTCCTAATGTTAACCCAATAACACAAGCTAGGATTACACTTTATTTTAAACATCATTACGTTCCTAGAAATTATTACGTATTCTACGTATTCTCCATATACGGAGATCATACAAGTTTAAATCTTCAAACGTTTGCATAATCATTTATTGATACAAATCAACTATCATACACAAAAGACAGTCTTGATGTGCAATGCATATTATTTCCTATCAATGCATATAACCAAACATAATTCTCTCCTTTTCCCAAGATGTCCATTTCTACTAAATCATTCTAAACCCCTTGAATTCCTTTTATTCAAATTCCAAATTCCATTTTAATCTTTTAAACTAAAATGAACATAATGAACTGTATTAAACTAATTCCCTTAACCACATTGTTCTTCCCTATCTTTTTCCCATGCATAAGAAAACATTCTTTTATTCATCATGCAATTTAAGAATATCAAACATGCTTGACTACTACCATAATTCTTTTTTTTTTCCAGTTTAACACAGTCAGCAATTAACACAGTCAACAATTAACTTTTAAAGATTAAAACTTAAAACCAGAACCATGCCTGTCTTAAGCTCCTTTTTCCAGTAATGCCTCTTCAGAAATCTTCTATGGTTGCTCTTAGCCAACAGTATCTTTAAACAGAAATTTCTTCAATCACAGTCTCACTGAAAAATTACTTCAGCACTCAATAAAACACTTTGAACAGATACACAGCCTAATTTCACAATAATTGCTTTCAAATTTGCAGTGTCAAGCTTTTTCTCAAAACGTCAGAAATCAGAAAGCCAGGATAATTTCGAATGAAGGTTTCAGTGGTATTTATAGGCCGCAGTAAAAACGTTTTTCCCCATTTCTGGGCATGCTTATTGCCAAATTTCATTATTTACCCAGTCAAAGTGCTACCTGCCATGCATCTAATCCCTTAGTCATGTTTTCTAAAGGTCAATCGACTCATTTACAGCCAGCAATTCGAAGAAACTTTCAACTTGAAAGCAAAACGAATTTAACAAACACGTTTTTCTGCCAGGCGTCAGAATTCTTCATTATATCCTTGCTGCGTTTTAGGTTACATTTAAAATCGACCCAGCTCAGCTTTTCTTTGCTATTTTCTGGTTTAATCTTTTGACATTGTCTTCTCCCATTCCCAGCTGTGCAGGAGTTCCGCCATTTTCACGGCAAGCTCTTCATTTTATTATTTTCTTTTCTATTTATTTCACAGTTCGACTTTTTCCATATTTGCCTTGTAGTTTGAAAAATTTAAAATCAAATTACTTATGTTTTCAAATGCGAATTTCAATCATTCCAGAAAAAATGCGAACTTCTATCATTTTCACAAAATGCGAATTTTATCCTTTTCACAAAATGCGAATTTTATTATTTTCACAAAATGCGAATTTCTATCTTATATTTTATTTATTATTGTGTTAATTAAACATTAATATTTATTTTTATATAAACTTATTTACATACAAATAAATATTAATTTTAATATTAACACATTTAATAAATAAAATATATAAATTTATTATTATTTATACATTTATTAAATTCTTAAGTGTTAATATTTATATATATAAATATATATATATTAATAATCTCCTTATTAATATATATATATATATCATATATAAATATATACTTAAATTCTTCAGATAATAATACTTGAATATCATTTATCGAGATACCAGGCTGAATGTGTACGTGTAAACATGTTTACATGTTCTCTATGTATATACATATGTATGCGTATATACACGTCGATACATATGTACGAGCATATCCATCTGCTTACGTACATACGTGTCGATATGTCTATACATTTAGATATGTGTATACAGTGTATATATGTGTACACGTACCTATTCGTCCTGCATCACATTCATTTCATTTACGTTCATTCACAGGGATTCACAGTAAAGTCAGATTAACATTCAATCACATCATACAAAGCATAGGGAAGTAAATCTTGCTCCTAAGCCTATGGATGTCTAACTTATCTGACCTGTTTCTCAATGTACTGTTCATAATTTGTGTGTATGCTCAACTGATTAACTTTACCGGTCAAACGACCAATACCCCTCTCCCAAGTGATATTCCCCCTCTGTCTTGAGGACTGATTCCCATCCTGCATTCACAATTATAAACTCACGGCAGTTAATTGCTCACAAGATTATCAATACGTATAAATTTCATAAGATATAAAAATACCACACATAAATCACATTATGTACGTTTTCCACCATGATTAACATCAAGTAAATAACACAAGAATGAGATGATCAAAAGCTCATATTGAAAACAAGGTGATTCACATCTTTATTTATTCATGGAATTGTCTTTACAAACACATAATCCATATTTAATTCTAATAGCCTAATAGCTATACAAGTTGGGATGTAACATATTGCTTCATACTTAAGCTTTGTATCACAAAGTTTCGTTGATCACTTCGATCTATTATTCCTTTTTGACATTTTATGAAGTCTATGGTTCACTCAATTCTAAGCCTATTTCAGCTTAATTGAGTTTCCAACTTTCTTTTCCAAGTAATGGTCCAAACTTCAATATTAGAAGTTTATAAATCATTCAAGACTTAATCTACCATCTTTGCTTATTTGACTATAATAACATATTGCACATTCGATCCATTGAATGTTTCGTAGTATGATCAGGGTTTACACAACCTTATCATTATTGCTAAACTGGGATATCCTCTGAGGATTACTAAGCCTCTACTTACCTACAATATATTATTTAGGACCAAAATCCTATAAGTCAAGTTTTCAAAAGCTTTGATTACTTTGATGAGTTTTATCCACTTAGAACATTATGTTAGTTCTACTAACATAGACAGATTGATTTGTTCTCATGTTCTACCATTTTTCCTTCTGAAATCTCAAGAGAGTATATTTGTTCTACCGATGATGACATTTAGTCTTCATTTTCTGGTATACTAGACATTACCTTGCCGCATTCTATGCAGCCTCTTACTCTATCTTTTCCTAGGTTATAGTGGTTTCTCATCTCGACAATTCCCATTGTCATCCCGATGTCCTAACTTTGACATTAATTTTCTTGTTCTATTTCTAAATCTCTCAAAATTTTGGGTACTTAGGTTCTTTTATATCCCATAATAGTCTATTCCATGACTAATTGAAAACCTAGTTTGATCTCACGCTACTTTTTCATTTCCATGTAATAATGGTTACAAATTGTTGCGGAGATAAATCCCATTTATCTTAGGACACCCACACCGTGGTTCTCTTCTGCCCTTGGAATATTTTCAAAGATGTAATCCATCTTTCAACTCAATCAAGTTTTCCCGATAATTTTGGTACTAATTTTGAGTGTTAATCCTTGTTCAATCATGTTGGTCCCTAGAAGATAGCAAATTTAATTACATATCTAGTTATCAAGCATGAACATTCCTCGTTAGTTTTACTGATTCTCTTAATCATATAGGAAAGTCCCATCTTCAGCATATCCTTTTTGAGCATATGAAACAACCCCGACGTTCTTACTCAATATAATTTTCAACATTTCTTTTCTAAGTGAAAATTCTATGATGTTTCGATATACAATAAATGCTTCCTCTTTGAGAGTATATTCCTTTTTAATATAAAAGCCACTCAAAGTAGAGTCTTTTTCAATACTATGACTTTCCTTTCTAGAGTATAAAGTAGCTTTTTTTAACTCACTAGGTATCCCACCTATGTTTCTACTCATATAATCTCATAGATTCTATTGATATACACATTTCCATGGTGAGTCATGTTGATGTGATTTTTGTGACCGCACCAATTAGCAGAATAAAGTATCCAACGGCTACTCCATTCTCTCTTGATCAAAGTATTCCGTACGCTAAGATTGCGAGAGAGATCATACGTTCAATTCCAAGGTTCCTTCAATGCAGTGGACTACACTCAGTTGGTTCATTTTGATATGCTGTTTTCACGAGGGGACTTACACAATTGTTTAGAAGTACTTGACAGCAGACAACAGACTAAGGAAAAGGGGATTTTGATGTGAAGCGAATGATTTGGCAATGAGGTACATGTTTCCTATACTAACTAGAAATGTGCAAAATTTAAATAAGTGCAAGGTTTAGAAGGTCTATGTTCTATCCTAAATCGGGACGTGGGATCAACTTCAGCAGGCTTCAACCAGACTTTGCTTCGCCTCGCGTTGGACAGCCTCTACAAAGTCGGTGCGATCTTCAAGGGGGTAGCAACGAGTGTTCAAGTCACAATTCAGCATAAAGACACCATCACGCCGACGCTTTCCAAGACGTGAATCATAACTGAAGTTAAGCTTATAAAGTATTCCAGTTGACCACACAAGGCAAACTTGCCATCAGCAAGCTACTAGTGGTATGGATTAGACGAAGCTGCCTTGATCAAACACCACAATCCACAACTAACTACTTGCATGAAAATGAAAATTGCTCTACTTCACGCTACTTTAAAAATGCTAAGTGATTCGGAAGGACGAAAGAGCCTTGCTAGCTACTCGCAACAAAAGATGCAAACATCATCAATGAAAACTCTTTTTATTGAGAGAGTGTTCATAACAACCTTTTACAAAGCATTCAATGAGAAAGCTTTCCTTCCTCTTCAAGCTATGCTAACAAACTAATGCTAAGCTATCTCAACTATACTATCAATCTCTCTGCTCTATTCTCTGGTCTTAATCTCTAATAATGTACAAATGAGGGGAGTCCCCTTTATATAGCTGGCCAATCTCAATGGACGGTCCAGATTAAATTACAATGGATGGCTCAGATTGAGCCACATCAGCCCTAGACTAGATTCTGCCCTAATAACCGCCATAAGGTGGAGGAGTGGTGCAATTAATGAGCACACAATGACAGATTCTTCTCTCTGACCGCGAAAGCAACAAACCGGGCCAGCATTGCATCAACTTCCTGCTCAGAAATGGTTGGAGTAAGATTAAGCTGATACTCGAGGATGGCAATTGTTTGCTCCTGTCGGATACAAGATTTTCTCTAGGCCTCGATGGATTCCTGAGTGCTTTGAATAATGGCGGAGAATGTGGAGATATTCTCAAAGTCAACTTGAGCAAACACTCCCATTTCAGAGAAGAATGGGCGCAATCTGCCCTTCAAACCATCCACCGTCACCTCCTCAGGAGTTAGCCGTTTTGCGAACAATGCCTCGAGTGTGTTGAAGATCTTTCTTGAATGTTTCCCATGGCCTTCTTGATCTTGACTGACTCTGTCCCCGCCATGTCAAAGAAACCTCGGCCGGTGAATGCTGCGGAATACCAGCCGGGAAAATCATATCTATCTCCAACCTGAATTACCCCTCCTTCAATCAAAGTCTGCACTGGCATATGCATCAGAGCTGCTAGGTGTGGAATAGTCTTGTCTTGAAAAATGTGAGTATCACTCCATGCCTGTTCAAAGTTTTCCATACGGGAGAGGATGCTGGAAGCATGTTGGAAAGAGGAGACAAGATCCTCAATGAACCTTTCAGCCTTAGCACGAACACTGCCAATCCAATTGTCTCCCTCCTGAATTGCCTTTTTCATTTCCTCGAACTCACTAATTGATTCTCGTGGAAGCTCGGTTGGAAGATCCACCGTTGGGTTCTCCTGGGCACAAGGACGTGCTAGATGTTGTACACAACCAATTAACGCCTTATGCTCCTTCTTTATCCTCTTGTATTTTTCTCCCTTTCGAAGTAGTCTATCCTTTAATACCTGGAAGGAGTTATCAACTTCCTCAATCACTAGTGCTTCTGTAGGGTGTCCTAGTTCAACTGTAGTGATCGTGTAATTTTCAGGCATTGCTTCATCTCGATCACATTTTTCCCTTGGAATAGCTACACAAAGAGTGCGGGAACCGGACTCATCTGTCTCAATCCTAGAGTTTTTTTTGGCTCTTTTCCTCTTAGGTGACCCACTTATTCTATTGAGGAGCTCTTCCATCTCTATTGCTGGGTCGGTGTCATCCTCTTGATCTCTCCTTATCGCACTTGTGAGCCAATTTGGAACATCCTGTTGAGCGCTGCAGACAACAAGTGGCTGCTCCTCCGTTGCTTCTACTTCATGAACCTCCTCTTCAGCAACATTTGGTTGAGGCTCATCCATCCCCATGTGCTGCCTATCCTCCTCAAGACCCTGAATTTCAGGCTCTGTAGTATTTTCATCTTCAAAGGCTGCCTCAATCGCACGATCCAGGCGAGTGTCTGCTTCTGTTTCCTCATCTTTGTCCGGTTGGCCAACACTCCTAGGAGTATTAGCACTCTGACTATCGGCCTCCCTAGGCAATGGCTGAGTGACCTCCTCCATTTCTTGCCTCTAACTCGCAAATAATGAAACTTGTCAGATGCTTGAAGAGTGGGTCAACAGTTGTGTAGATGATGCTTCTTTTGTTCTCTGAGGCTCTGGATGAATTGGTTCCTCCTCCCGTGGCCTTGTAGCTTGGGCGGCCTGTTTTCTCTTCCTTGTTGATGTCGGTGGCCTTTGATCGCCCATGAGGTTGTACGTGAGGGAAATTGATTTGTTTTTAAGCCTGTGAACATGTCTATCCACCCAGCCTCTTGTGAATGTTAAGACCGACATAGACAACGTGTCCAAGTCCATGATCTCTGGTTCCGCCTAATCAGGTGGTGGGACTGGTGTGCCTCTCACTGATTCATAATCGGGTTGTGTAATATTGACGTCTTCATCTACTTGGTTTGGAACTTGTACAACCTCGCATTCCCTGATCAATTTCAGAAGTAACCTAGAGAACATCCTCCTTTTAATCTCAGCTTCATCTTCTGCATTCGCCCAAAAATCTTCTACATGAGCCTTGTGCCGATATTCTTCACCCTGTACTACCCCGATCTTTCCGTGAGGATCAAAATCTTGTCAGCTGGTGTGGAGTGTGAGGTGATAGAATTGTAATTCGTCCTCTGCTTCCTTGGCTGCTTGCAAAGACGGGCACTCCTCAAAGGAATTTCCCATAATGATAGGGAAGTGCAATCCTCCTTTCTTCTTTTTTCTTATGATTTTGTCGTAGGCCATGAGTTGCCTAGACACTTGAAGCATTACCATCCTATCCGTGGGGTACCTTGGTAATCTGTAGGCGTATGAATGGAACCTCGACAGCCTTATGTAAGTGAACTTCGGGAATTGGATAAACCAATACCCGTACTCTTCAATCAACTTTTGTGCATCTTTGGATATTCTTTGTTGTGTCCTTCGTTGAAGAGTCCTCGTGATGTGCATAGTGAAAGCATCGTTCACTCTCTTGAAGCTGGGAGTATTTGTCAGATGCAGCTACTTGCAAGCTTCATGGATTTTAAATTGACCGGGACCGCATCCAATTGGCTCTTGATATGTCAATCCTTTATACTTCGTCATCCGAGCCAGCATATAGATGACATACGAGCTCATATAAAATGTCCTCGTTCTCCTCAAACTTCTTAATTGCTCATCTATATTGTCGCTGATCATTCTTGCCCAATCTACATACTCTTTTCCCTCCAATACTACGCTGATGTAGAAGAACATCCAAGGCTCAAAAGCGTACGCCTGTGGGCTGCCATTCCCCCGGCTGAGCATCATGATTAAATCACAGTATTCCTGTTTCAGCTCCTCTGAGATAATTTGTTTAGGCAACTTGGCGCTAGGAGGTTTTGGCTTCCTCATCCATGATATATTAATTCTCTTTGCACACCTATCGAAAGATGAGGCTTACATTCTATCAGCCCTTTCTTTAGACTTGTACAACATCCTGTCCATAGCTGGAATCCCGAACGCCTCTCCAATAGCCTCGGGTGTGAAGTTAGCCAACAACTTGCCATCTGAAGAGACAATCGTTCGGTGATCTGGCCTATAATAATTTGCACATTCCATTATCAACTCAGGACATCGAATTGCTGGTGGAAAACCAGCAGCTGCATACAATCCACTTCTCACGATGTTGTGCGATGTTGCTGATGGAGGATGACCAGCCTGCCCGTATATTATGCTTTTGAATGCCTTGAGGTTGAATGAACCAAGGTTGGTGTCAGTCAACCCTCCGAGCTTCGAGATAAACTTTGACTCAGGAAGAAATGACTTCAGTTGCTTGATGATTTCCTACCTGGAGGCATTTTCTTTGCCTGCTTCTGTATTTCTAGCTCTGCCTGCATCTCTGCTTGTTCCGGCAGCATCTCCCCTTCGAACTTCAGCCATTTGCAAAATAAAATTCAAGCATTACAATTCCAACTAAGAAAATAAAATTACTAAGAGATGGCTGGAAATATGGAGTTAGCTTTGAAAATGAAATTTCTCTAGCACTAAACTACCAACTCCAAACCTCGAGATTTCTGACTCCGAAATTCAAACTTCAAGCTTCAACAACTTTCAGCAATATCACTTTCAGCACTTAGAAAAATCCAACTCAACTCACTTACTTCAGAATTTTCTCCCTCTCAGCACTCACTCACTTCAACTTTAGCACTCTCACAATTTCAATTTTGCAACTTGTGAAGAAAAATGAAGAGCTTGAAAGTTTATATAATTGAAGGATGGCGCCCAGTTTAGCAGTTGCTCTTACTTCACTCCCCCACTACTTAGAAATTTTCTAATTCAGGAGAGATGACTGGCGAGTTGTCGCAAAATTTATGCTCAGTCGTCATAGAGTTGTCATAAGAATTTACTATTGTTGGAGATTCCTTCCTCATACAAAATTTAAAATTTCCCACCTTGACTGCATGTAACATTCAGTTGACTGAGACATCTTTGGGAAATTTATTAAAATCACTCCAACATTTAATTTCATCTTTGCCTTAGGAATATTTTATTTCATTTGAGAAATTTTATTCATTTCATTCTTAAGCGCCTTAGAAAAAATTATATTTCTCCCGGAGAAATTTCATCAATCGTGAGCTCCAGCATTTAAAAATCACAAGGCAAAATTATTTTCCCCTCAGAACATTTTTCAAGACCTTCCAAAATATTTCCCCCTTAGTAAATATTTCTCAACTTTAAAAAAATCATGTGTCAAAACAAAGGGGGACATTTAATTTTTTAACCTTGGAAAAATAATTTTTATCAATGTTTACTTTCACTTCAACCTTGGGCGGATTTTTCTAGGCCAACTCTCATCTCCCACGCCTTAGGAATGTTTTTTATCCATCTTCTTCAATTTGGGCGCATTCATCATCTTACACTTCCAATTTCCCTCACTTAGAAAAATTTCAAAATGATTCTTCATGTTAGGCGCATCTAGAGGGTGGTATTTCCATTTTTCATTGCCTTAGACATTTTCCAATTCCCTGCCATGTTAGGCACATATGAGAGGGGGTACTTCAAGTTGAAGGGGCGTCTGCTAGGCCAAGCTTTCAATTCTCCATGGTGGGTGCATTTCACAATGTGAACTTCAAGTTCCAACTCCTTAGAAACATTTCCTGTCCATTCTCAAAGTCAAGGTGCATATGAGGGGGTAAGCTTTTAGTTTCCAATACTTAACCAAATTTCTTTACCTCTTCTTTTTACTTGGGCGCATTTGGCATAGCTAGCTTCCAATTCTGAGCACTTAGAAAATTTTCCAACTTTTGATATTACCCCTTCAAGCCAAGCGCATATGATGGGTCTTACTCCCAATTTGTTATTTAGAAAATTCTTCAAGCATCTCCCTTTAAGGTAAGGCGCCTTTAACTCTTCCAACTTCTAATTTGCCTCACTTAGAAAAATTTCAAATTGATTCATCATGTTAGGCGCATCTAGAGGGTGGTATTTCCATTTCCTCATACTTAGAAACTTTCATGATCTTCCTTTTCTTCCCAAGGCGCATTTTGTCCCTTGAGCTTCTAGTTTTTCATACTTAGGAGATTTCTCATGCTTTCTTCCCTCAAGGGTGCATTTGGGGGTAGACACTTCCAATTAGCTTCACTTAACCATTTTTTCCATCAACCCCGAGTAGCTAAGGCACATATGAGGGGGTGTACTTCTAATTTCCTTGCCTTAGACAAATTTTGAGCTCATCCTTTTGAAGGGCGCATTTAGGACCTTGAGCTTTCAACTTCAAGTAATTAGAAAATTTTCTAACTCCTCCATGTCATGCTAGGCGCATTTAGGATAGTAAGCTTTCAGTTTTGATGCCTTAGAAATTTTCATTGACTTCCTCTTACCTTAGGCGCATATGTGGGGTTGAGCTTCAAGTTTCAAGTACTTAGAAAAATTTTAAACTTTCTCTCCAAGTCAAGGTGCATATGACCCTCTTTGCTCCCACTTTCATTTGCCTTAGATAAATTTCTTACCCCTCCTCAAGGTCAAGGCCCATATAGGGGTCTCTTCTTTCAATTTTCAAGACTTAGTCAACTTTTCAACTCAGCCTCTCAAGCTAAGGCGCATCTCACCACCCTTACTTCCAATTTGGGTGCCTTGGACAAATTTTTTGATGCCACCAACTTCTCTTCAACCTAGACACATATGAGGGTAGCTGCTTCCAATTTTAAGCACTTAGTTAAAGCCTCTCTCTTCCTTGGGTGCATTTGACATGGCTAGCTTCCATTTTTCATGCCTTAGTAGAATTTTCATCCATCTTCAGCCTCTCAAGGTGCATTTGGCAGGTCAAGCTTCCATTTTTCCAGACTTAGATGGATTTTTAACTCATTTTAGCTTGTTAAGGCGGATTTAGGAAGGTGTTCTTCTGACTGCTCATGATATCTTCAGCTTGCCCTAGTTTCTATTTTTAGAAAGTTTTGCATTCCTCATGTTTTAAGCTGATTTCTAGCTCCAGAAGGCTTGATTTTTGCTTTGCCTCAATCCTCGTGACGTGACTGAGCTGTTGGCACTTGATGTTTGCATGCACCTGCTATTTTTAGCAACCTGCTAAAAATAGTAAGTGCTCAGAATGAGCTCAAATTTTGCGAGTGGATTGCCTAAAGGACGTTGATTGTGACTGGATGCTGCTTTCGTGTGACCCTCGTGTTTCGCCCTACTTTTTAGGAAACCCTAATTCCTTTTGCATGCATGTCTACTAAAAATAGTGTCTGATTTTCAAACCTCTGCAACTCCGTTTGATCTGAAATTCGCTCCATGGGGTCCTCGTCACTTGCTTGACTTGCTCACACTAGTGCCTTGCGTTGACCTGCTATTTATAGCCGTGTTTCAGAAGTGACTTACTATAAATAGTAAGTGCTCAGATCGCCTTCAAATTTTACCAGTGGACTCCTTGAAAGATATTGATTGCAATGGGATACACCGGTTTTTGGAGTTTTGGTGTTTGACCCCCCATTTTGGGTCCCGAAGCTGGAAACCCTAATCTGACTTGCATGTTGCTCAAATGATCTCCATTTGACCCCGTTTCTGTTGCATGTCGATGTGTTCGTGATGTTGAAGTGCTGGGCAGCTTTCGGAGTGAACTTGATAAAAATAGTAAGTGTCTGAAAAAGTGATCAACCGCTTTCCAAGTGAGTTTGCATGTCACACTACCCGAGAGATCTCAAAAAACCCAAAAAAACCCAAAAAAATGATCAACATGCAAGCACTAGCCAAAAATAGCAAGTCCCGGAAAAGTGATCAATTCTGCTTGCATGTTACCTCGTTGCGTAGCCCTCAGAGAAACCAGAAAGATTATGCAGACATGCACTGAGAAATCCTGCATGCAACCCTAAAAATAGCCCCTGAAGCCTAAATCATTGAAAGTCATCATCTCGTCTTGCATGTTATATCACTGCGAAGGTCTCGAAAAACTCACAAAGAATCTCCAGACATGCATCTGAAAGTCCAACATGCAAACCCTAAAAATGACCTCCGAAGGAAGAACTGCTAAAAATAACAAGTTGTCTGTTTCAGCTCAAAATTTGCAAGTGATGAGTTCTAAGTGTTCTAAGTGCAGTGTAGTCTGAATTTGAAAATCCCAAGAAAATAGGCCCCAAATTGGCGCTTGCTAAAAATAGCAAGTTGTCAGAATTTAGTGAAAATTCAGTGGGAGCCTGCTTGAAGTATCCCAACATCAGTGCTAAGCTCAAAATTCGATTAGCCAACTCAATTTGACCTCAAAGTAGCCTGAAGATTGTAAACCCTAATTCATCAGAAAGCCCTCCAGACTTAGCCAAAATTCAAATTTAGGTCAAATGGCAAGTACATCACTAGACAAAAAGAACCGATAGAGAGAGAGAGAGACCCAAAACCAAAGCCAAAAGACGGGAATGGAGCAAAAATTAGGGCCCCCCCCATTTTGAATGGGGTGACGTGTGAAAAGGTCACAACAAGTCACAATCCCAATATTCCTGTCCAACTCCTTGGGATAGGGTTCTCAATCAATGACTAAACCGATGCTTATAGGGTTTTCTATGCCTATATATCTTAATCAAGACCGAATTTACAACTCAACCAAGTAAGTTATTCCAACTACAAGGTGTTGAAGAGTAGTTGAGTACATAACTCTAACAAAATGGGTTAGATCTTCTCATTCGAATGTACTTCTGGTCCCAGTCAAGTTATTATAAATCTAGGGTCTCAAGTGATCAGCTAAGTAGAGATATTGATGCATTGCATAGTGTCATATCCTACCTTATTTCTATTCCATCTCTATAGCTTATGGCTAAACCTTTTTCGTCCTTAGGTTTCTTAGCACAGTAAGCTACCGTGTCAAGTCGCTTTATGACATGGATATATTTCTTAATATGTAGTATTTACTACTTATGTTTTAGAAATAACATTGTTATCTACTTCCCCTATATAAGGTATAAAGGAGTGTAGAGACACTTTCTTTCAATCACGAGAAACTCGTTCTTCCTTTGCCAATCTTATAAGCAATGATCTTTCCCTATCATGACCAAATTATCCGCTTATCCTTTTTTAAGATAGCAATGACAATTTCATTTGATTCTTTAATCAAATAAATATAAGGTATGGGATGATAATAGGTCATAATCCTTGACCCTTCTATTTATCTTTCTCCGAAATTCCTTATACCTTTTTCCTTGTGGTTATAAAATATATATAACTTAATTGTCTTTATGAATTACAAAGAAGTCATTAATCCTTCCAAATTGAAACTATATCTACGTTTTTCCTTGGTTGGGGTTTACTCGAGTAAACCCACTCTTTTCCTTCCCCCCTTAGAGTTTTCACAACTTACGATCTACTTCAAAGTTGAACTCTCAGTTTAACACTTGCTTCTTTGGAGGAATTTGTCATTCCTTGTTGGTTTTCCATTGCCTTTCCTTGCCTCAATGGTATACTTTAAATATACTTTTCCAAAGTTAGTTTCTTCATTGCTTTCAATCTCACAGATTCAGCATTTTAGATCATCCAGTAGGAGATCTAATGAATAATCAGCAACTTCAGAAGTTTAAAAGGAACTCCATTTGTCCATTTTTCTTTTCAACATCCCTTTTTGAGGAGGACACTCTATGTTCATAAGCCTCTTTGTTGATGTATTTTCCATCTTAGAACGTTGTTTTCCTTTGCAACTTCTGTTGTTTTGACACATAGTACTTATTGTATTCCATTTCCTTTTGGAACCTCTAAATAAATGTTGGTGTTTGCTGACATGTCGGTGAGTTCAGCTTACACTCCAGTCATTCTATGTACTATCCAATCCTCTGGTCAGACCAATCTGGTTTATCAATTTAAGTTTTCTTTCTTATACTCACTCTTTTTAAGTGACTTAATTCCAATGCTTGGAATCCTATCCTCCTCTAATCTCAAGAGATACCAAAGTTGTTTGGTCTCTTTTCTTTATCTTAATTAAACTCCAATAATTTCATTGATTTTGGTTGGTGGAATCATGCCCACATTCTTGATTACTTTGCTTCTAACCATCCCGGTCCTTTCTCTCTTTTTTTTTTGGTACTACCTCTTTTCTTGCTAGATCATGTCTTTATACAAGAGTTAGGTTTATGTTAAGAGTTCTCCAACTCTCGTGGATACTTCCTTCTTTGATCTAATTAATGCCAACATTGCATACACATAGATTCGTAAATGTTTTCACTACATCCAAAAGTTCCTGACTCATAACAACTATAGTCTACTACTATAAAGGATTATCTCATTCCTCTCATTCCCTTAGAGACATAAAACTATTTTGTTGGATAAAGGTATACATTGTTTATTCTTTCTAACCTTTCTTCATAATCTGATTGCCTAATCTTCCGCAATCCTAGGTATTATCATGAGTTATTGATTTAGGAGTTCCTACTCCAGGGATAACTCTTAACTCGTCCCAATTTTCATAAGTTACTAGGGATCTCATATTTCCTTTTCACTTCTCTAAGTTCTTTTCTCTTGCCGTTGTGGCACAAGAACTTTTCAACCATTATATTTTGATAAGGTTTACGCATTGTTGCATAATGAGCTCATAGGTTTCAGTGCAGAACCTGGTAGCTCTGATACCACATGTAACAACCTGATCCTTCTGTAAAATAAAAGTTTCCTTAATTTACATCCTACAAGTAAGTAAACATGTTAACATGACATTGTAATAAAATTTTTACTTTTCTTTATTGATAAAACATGAACCAGTTGTCATATCAATTTATAATAAAGATTCCATTTCCATATAATAACTTCACAAGTACATGGAACAAGAATACATACCTCACTAACTTAGCTCCAATGAGCTTTAGAACAAATAGTAGTACGAAGATCCAAAATTCTTTTCCTTTCAAATCTTGATACATCGGCCACCTGCTGTGGAGGAGAAACATCACTCGAGCGCTTTTCCGCTAACCACGGACTTATAATGCAGTCCCTCGCACATCCATTATTCAATAGATGGCCCTCCCTTTGTCGAAGAGATTGGTAGGGTATCCTTTAACGATTACCAACTGAGCATAGTGTTGTGTCCTACACAACTAGAACCTTGCTATTTCACAATCTCGAACTAGTACAAGGATCACAATGAACTGACAGTGTAAACATCGCCCGATCTAAGAGGATGTAGGTACATTACACTACTTTGATCAAAGAGTTTTAGTTCAGTAAACGACTGAGAAAGTCATCTATCATATACACTACTCAGGGCCAATTTGACTTAAGGCTATCTTACACTACGCGTAGGTTATGTCCTTCATTGGGTAATCAGTCACCCCAGACTTCCTACAACATTCTAACTGCTACAAATGAATCAGCATAACAAGTAATTCACCTATTACCTCCTATACTGGAAATCTTTATCCTAGGAGTAACCCAGGCTTACCTCAGTTAACCTAATAACTTAAGCCAATAGAATTTACTTGACTCCTATCCTCATTTCGGTTCTAGTATATAGTTACTATTGCAGCAATACTCTCCTTATATGGAGATCATACAATTAAAGCAAATTACAACTAGAATGCAACATTTCATTTCCTATGTATCGGCAGCAAACATAAAACATTCCATGCTCAACATAGCTTAGTATAATTAAATACTTAAATGTTATACTTTATATAATGCTGCTGAATTCCTCAGTCAAGTTCTTTCTCCTATCATGGAGTACTTGAAAACACCTTATAAAAGCGGCTCTAATGCTTCAATTCTCTTTTCTGAAAGCATTTAGGCTTTTAGCAATTAATATCCATGCGAACAGTGTTCTCCTCTTATCTCTTTTTCATAAATTATCCCTTTTATGTTAACCCAATAAACCAATCCCTTAATTTCTTTTCCTACTATTTCCCTTTAATGCAAGATAAGTTAAGCTAATCCCTTAAGCTCCTTAAACATTTAATCCCTTTCTTTTACAATCCCTTGATCCTTAAATCCTTCATTTCATCTACCATTAAAATGCATTGAATTTCCTTATGCATTCACCCTTAATTGTAATGATTTCCCTTACACATTTGCCCTTTAAATACGATGAATTCCCTCATTCATTTGTCCTTAAATGCAATGAATTCCTTCATATATTTGCCCTTATATGCAAAGAAAGTTTATCAAGACATTTCTAATTCTCCATGAACTAATTGCAATCATGAAACTCAAGAATAAAAGAGAGCAGCATTTCAAACAAGAATTATTAAATAGATATCATGCCTGATATATTAAGCTCTTTTCCTCAGCACTGCTCTTCTTGACTCTCCTTCAGCGACTTCTAGAATTCCAATTGGAGATGGCTGCTTTGCAAAACTCTCTTTCAATGGTGATGATTTCTTCAAGTCACTCTTCTCAATTGACACTTCTCTAATAGAAGTTAACTCAACTATGAACTCACTCCTCTCAAAGCTTAAAGGAATTTAGCAGAGTAAATTGACATTTGTTGTCAAGGATTCTCATTTTCAGACACTCAGCAAAATGGTAAAATGCAGCAATAGAGAATAACACA